>PVJH01013310.1:0-60966 GCA_004026705.1 Nesogale talazaci | reverse complement strand
CCGAAATCTGAGAGCTTACTATTAGTTTGTGTTAGCTCACTCTTTAGTTCTTGGATTTCCCTTTGGTGCGTAGCCTTTATCTCCTGTATCAATTCTTCTTTCTTCTTTAATGCGTCGCTCAAGAGCTGCATACGTGTTAGTAACATCTTGAAGATTTCTTTCTGTGGTTGATCGATCTCCGCATTTTCTATGATTGCTGATAGGTCCAGCTGATCTTCTTGCATCGGATCCAGTTTCTCTTTTCTTGATACTGTGGAAGCTGCTAGCTGTTTTTTGTTTGATTTATTCGTATTAGGTGGCATTTTCCTTGGTGTTTTGTGGCCCTGGGGTCTCTCTTTAGGAGGCTGGTCTTATATTATACCTTCCCTCAGGAACTTTTTGAGCTAGGCCTTGCAGATCTGATGAAGTGTGTTGGCTGAGCAGGGGAGTGGGTTTAGGGGATGGGGTGGGAGTTGGGTGGTCTGTTCCTGGCTAGGGGCACTTGCCACAGATAGGTGGGAAAAAATCCTCTAGTACTCTGGGGTGGGGAGGACCGGCTGGCTGTTTACCCAGTAGACAATGTAAAGCAGGCCTCTCTGTTGCAGGGTTTGGGGCAGGCGCCCTGAACAGGCAGCGTCTGTGAGGAGCGCCAGCGACTGTGGGGAGTGCGGGCGTTCCTTCTGTTCCTGTTAGAAAGTGTGGCCCAGGTGGGCAGGCTTGGGTTTAGGGGATGGCTTGATCTTATCCTGAGCAGTGGTGGCGCCCTTAAGGTGCGCCTGGGCGGGGGCCTCCGGGGTGGGGGAGGGGCTGGCCCTCCGTTGTGCTGGGGACACAGGAGTCCCTGGGGGTGGGGAGCGAGAGGTGTGGGTCTGCGTGGAGTGTCCCCTGGGCACCTTGGGGTGGGGAGGACTGGTCAGCGATTGCGCACGGTGGCGCTGGTTAACTGCAGGACCCAGATCTCAGGTCGCAGAGCGGCGCCCTGGATCCCGCCGGCACAAAGAAGAACCCGCAGTGTCTGTGCAGGCGGTGTCTGTGCCCGCGTCCGTGGGGAGCGCGGGGGGTGCGGGTGGCGCCTGCTCCTGGTTCAGAGGAGGCTCTGAGCGTTCCTGGAGTCACAAAACCCAATTTGAGAGCCCTACCCTTCCCCGTGTCACCCCCACTCACCGATCTCCAGGAGCTCAGGCTTGGGCTTCCTATCTGGCGGCCATCTTCCCAGTGTCCCCCTGACATGCACCTTTTAAAAAAATTTGAACCAGATTGTAGCCTCTTGTTCTATTGAATGAGTGCCTCTTCACATTGAAGTGTTCTGTACAATGGAGTGTTATGGAATTCCTGTTCTTCTCAATGATAATTATGGTCTGTTATAATCCACACAAATGCCTTTGTATAATCTGTAAAACACAAGTAAGCTTCCTTTTGATATTCTCCGCTTTTACCCAAGGCTCACCTGATGGTAACAATTATATCCCTTATTCCACTTCCTGTTGAGAGTTTGGCTTGAATTTCTGGTAACTCCTTGTTGATGTACTGCTGCATCTGTTTTTAAATTATCTTCAGCAAAATTTTGCTTGCATGTGATATTAATGATATTGTTGTTACTACCTACGTTTCACATTCTGTTGGATCGCTTTTCTATGGAATGGACAAGAATAAGACTTTCTCCCAGATCTCTTCCAAATCCCCAAATTTCCGGGTATAGACTAATCAGTGTTTCCAGTGCTGTCTCAATTTGTTGTCACATTTCAGTTAGTGTTCCGCCACTGGAATCTTGCTTTTTTTTCATTTTTTTTTTAACCAACCCCTCAGTGAAGCTTGTTCTTTCTTCAGAACCATCTGTTCGGAAGACGGGGAGAGGTGGGAAGGAAGGGGGAAATGATCGCCATGATGGACTCATAAACATACACACACTCACACCCTCCAGTGGGATGAACAGCAGAAACTGTGGGGAAAGGGAAATGGAGGTCAGCGTAAGATATGAAAATAATGATAATTTATAATTTATCAAGGGATCACAAGAGTGAGGGAAAAAAAGAGGAACTGATACTAAAGGCTCAATAGAAAATAAATGCCTAGAAAATAATGATGGTGACATATGTATAAATATGCTTGATAGAATTGTATGGATTATTATAAGACCCTAATAAAATGACTTTTTTGTTAATGAAATACCATCTATTCTTGGACATTTGCTTCCTCTTGAGATGATTGAACTTCGGCCGATGTGTTTAGGTGCAGTACTTCTCTATTCCTCCCATCTCTTTTGATGCTGTCTGCATCATTCAATATTTTGTCTCTGAGATCCTTCAATATAGCAAATTGAGGATTGAGTTTTTCCTTCAGTCCTTTCAGCATGAGATATACTGAACTTGTTCTTCCCTCACTGATGTATATTTCACTATAATACTTTACTTTTGAAATTTTCTGTTCAGCTTTTTAAAAAATTAAAAATTTTTTTATTAGGCATCACTGCCCTCTGGTGGTGGGAGTAGGAGGCCCAGCCTTTGCTCCTGTGAGCTGGAATTGAACCTCCATCCCAGTGGGCCACAGTCCTGCGCACAACCACTAAGTCACTGGGGCTCAGCCCCATTCTGTTCAGCTTTTTAACTTCATTATTTCTTCCATTTGCTTTCACTACTCAGTGATTAAGAATAAGTTTCAGAGTCTCTTCTGACATCCACTTTAGTCTTTTCTTTCTTTCTTTCCCTTGTCTTTTAATGACCTTTTGATTTCTTCCTCTCTAATGTCCGTGATGTGGTTCCACAACTTGTCAGGTCTTTGGTCATGTATTTGGTTAAATGTATCAAATCTATTCTTGAGATGTTCTCTAAATCAGGTGGGATACAATCAAGGTTATATTTTGGCTTGCTTGAACTTATTTTACTTTAATTCAGTTTCAGCAAAATTACAGTTATGAAGTAGCCACAGTAACTAAAATAACACCACTCTATTGCTTTATTTTATTTTAAAACCATCACTTTCCTGTCCATTTATTAAACTGAAAAAATTCAATAAAAAATTTAAGCCTTGAATTGGAATAGGACAAGATTCTATGGACAAAACATTGAATGATGCAGGAACCATCAAAAGATGGGAAGAATAAGCAGAATCACTGTATCAAAAAGTACTAGTCTACATTCAACCATTTCAAGAGGTAGCATATAATCAAGAACTAATGATATTAAAGTCAGGTATCAAGTTACAATGAAGGTTTTAGCCAATAACAAGGTTCCAGAGTTGATGGTATATCTATTGAATTGTTTCCACATGTTTCCACATGCAGCAGTGACTTATCTATGCCAGGAACTTTAGAATAGAGTTATTTTGCCAAGTGATCCACATTATTGCCCATTTCCAGAAAATGTGACCCAACAGAATGCTCAAATTCTGAAGTGGCATCAGTGATATCACGTGCAAGTAAAATTTTGCTGAAGGGTATCCACCAACAGTTAAAGCAGTACATTGACCGTGAGTTGCTAGAAGTTCAGAAGACGTGAATCAATCGGTATCACTGCTGATGTCAGATGGATCTTGGCTGAAAGCAGAGGATACCAGAAAAGTGTCTACTTGTGCTTTATTAGCCATACTGAGGCATACAAACGTGTGGATGAGAACAAATTATAGATCATCTTGAGAAGAATGGAAGTCCTACTACACTTCCTTGTACTCTTATGGAACTTGTACATGGTTCAAGTGGCAGGTGTGTAAACAGAAAAAGAGCACACTGCTTGCTTTACAATCAGGAAAAGTTGTGTCAGGCTTGTATCCTCTCACAATACTTCCTCAATCTGTATGCTGAGCAAGTATCAGAGAAGTCAGATTCCATGACTGTGATATCAGGATTAGAGGAAGGCTTATTAACATCCTACGATACACAGATGGCACAACCTTGCTTGCTGAAAGTGAGAAGGACTTGAAGCACTTGCTCTTGAAAATCAAGGATTGCAGTCTTCAGGATGGATTGCAAATTAATGTAAAGAAGACCCACATCTTCACAACTGGAGAAAAGATTGAAGTTGCCAAGGATTTTATCTTGCTTGGTTCCACAATCAATGCTCAAGGAAGCGGCAGTCAAAACATCAAACAACACTTTGCAGTGGGTAAATCTGGTGCCTCAATTGCATGTGAAAGTTGGACATTGATGATCAAAGGATAATCGATGCATTTGAATTGTGGTGCTGGGGAAGAATATTGAAAGTACCACGGACTGCTAAAAGAACAAACAAATGTGTTTTGGAAGAAATACAGCCCAAATGCTCCTTAGAAGAATGGATGGCAAGACAGCCTCACTTACTGTACTTTGGTCATGTTATCATCAGGAGAAACCTGTCCCTGGAGAAGGGCATCATGCTTGGTAAAGAAGAGGAGCATGTGAAAAGAAGAAGGCCTTTGACTAGGTGGATTGACACAATGGCTGCAACAATGGACTCAAAGATAAGAACAGGTGTATATATATGAAACAAGAAGGGAATAGAGACACATACTCATATCTATGTGTTCAGAATTAAGGTTGCAGGTGGACATTGGGCCTCAGCTCAAGTATTCCCTTAACACAAGGACACTTTGTTCTAACAATCTGGCATTCTGTGATGCTCACCTTCCTGATATGATCATAGAAGACAAAATGGGTGCATAAGCAAGTAGGGAAGAAAGCTGATGGTTCCCAGCTATCAAAAGATACAGGATCTGGGATCTTAAAGGCTTGACAATAAACAAGTGGTCATCTAGCTCAGAAGCAACAAAGCCCCTATAGAAGAAGCATACTAGCCTGTGCATTCATGAGGTATCAGTGGGATCAGGTACCAGGCATCGAAGACCCAGAATAAAACCTTATCCAAGGTGAATGTGGGGGACATGGAGTGGAGACCCAATACCCATTTGTAGCCAATTGGACATCCCCTCAGAGAGGGGTCACAGGGAAGAGATGAGTCAGTCAGGGTACAGTATAACTCTGATGAAACACCCAACTTTCCTCAAGTTCTTTGGTGCTTCCTTCCCTCCACTATGATGACCTCAATTCTACCTTACAAATCTGAATAGACCAGAGCATGCACACTGCTACAGATAAAAGCCTGCAATACAGGAAATTCAGGATAGATAAACTCCCCAGGGCCAACAAGGAGAATAGAGATACCAGAAGAATTAGGCGAGGGTGGGGGGAGAAAGAGGGAATCAATCACAAGGATCAATCACTAGAACCCCCTACCAGGAAAATGAAAAGTGGAAAAGTGGGTGAGGGGCAACAGAGGACAATGTAGGATACAAAACAAAATATATAACTTATTAAGGGTTTGTGAGGGAGGATGGGTGGTGGGGAGGGGGAAGAAATGGGGATCTGATATCAGGGGCTCAAGTGCAAAGAAAATGCTTTGAGAATGGTTACGGTGGCAGGTGCAAATGTGCTTGACACACTGAAGGAATGTATGGATTGTGATGAGAGATGTGAAAGTGTTAAAAATAAAAGTGTTAAATAATACAAGCATTTAAACAAGGATAAGAACAAGTGTGAGGATGGCCCAGAACCTGGTTTTGTTTGGTTCTGTTGTACATGGAGTCAGGCTGAGTTGGAACTGACTCGAGGGCACTTAACAGCAAGCATTTAGAACACGGTCTACTATGAACGAGGTGAAAGCTTACAGAGCAGGTCCTCAGTTTTACATTCAATGACTCATAGATGCTTCATCTTAGTCATTGCAGTCCCTTCAATGCACCATCACATTTCCTGTGTCCTCCTTGTATTTCCTACTTCCATTCTGCTTTCTTTCCTAACCTTACTGAGCTTTATCCTTGGTTAAATGCTGTCTTTGATAAAAAGTCTTTAAATGCTTATATGAAGAGGTGAATCCCTGACTGGAATTATTGTACCCCTTAAAGACTCATCTATTGTTCAGCTGACAATTGAACCAGGGGAGTGAATTCCTTTCCAGACCTGAAGGGTTACTCTTGGGGCTTCCACCAGACACTCTCTGACCAGTAAGCCTGGTCTTTTTTTGATGATTTTGAGTTTTGTTTCGCAGTTTTCTTCCACTTTATCCAAGACCATGTAATGCAACCCCTTTAGGCTGTTGGATCATGGTAATTCTGCAGGCCACGGGGTGTGGAGGCTGGTGGTCTGTTTGACTGACTCACTGACTCATTGCTTCTCCTTGTCTATCAATTTCCATTACTCACTTTACCCTCTGGGTGGGAAAAGATCAACAGATGGCTGCTCACAAACTTTTAAAGTCCTTGTCTCTAATCATATTTGGTTTCATTTTAAACAGGAGAAGACGTCGCTCCAAAGGGTGACGTGGTTTTTTCAAGACAACAAATGGCTTCACTGTGACCCGAGCATAGGAATCTGAGTATGTATCCCGAGCTGGTGACTGTGCAATTAAGAGGAGAGTTTACTTACTTTTTCTTCTTTACCTATACTAAAAATACAGCTTGCTGTATTTTTACACAAATAACTTTCAAATGATACAGTTCCTGCAAACTAAAATTATACCCTTCTTTCATGCATGTGTTTCCTATGCTCTACACACATTATATATGTGCTTTTGCTTGATGTGGGTGTGTCCTATGTGCAAAATATGGTGGTTGGTAAAAAACCAACCCCCTCTCATGAGGTCGATTCCAACTCTTGATGAACCCAAATAGGGCGACCAAGTCTACAAATTCTATTAGAACAGGCAGCCTCACCTTTCTGCCACAAGGAGTGGCTGAGTGAAGTACCAGCCTTACCTGTTCGCCCTCCCAACCTCACCTAATAGCACCTAATAGCGTTCACTCCTCAGCTGATGTTTGGCAATGTCTGGAGATACTTTTGTTTGATTCAACAGAGGAAGTGCTCCTCAAATTCAGGGGGCAGAGGCCCTGATGTCACTAAATGTCATGCAATGCCCAGGACAGCCCCTCCACAACACATCATTTTCTGGTTCAAGTGTCAACAGTGTAGAGGCTAAGAAACGCTGTGTTAAAACAAGCGTCATTGAATGCACTTTTAATGACCCGGGTAAATATCACTTCTCCAAGTCCCAAAGTATTTGTAAACAAAAGGCACTCTATTATCACTGTATGCACTGGACATAAATATAAGTTCAAGGAAATGACACAGCTTGTGCTGCACATATGAACAGAATGATTATCTAGAGTTTCTAATTAGAAAAATTTATCAGTTTAAGAAAAGTTCTTTGTGGTCTAAAGGGGACAGTTTTAAAAACCACCAATGTGTGGTTTCCTTATCTACAAAATAAATTGTCCTGTGATGAGACAGCTTAAATTCATCAGAAAATGACATGGAGCATTTTTTTAAGAGTCGGGACTTTAGTAATACCAGTAAGACGTAATCTAATGACAACAATTTAAAGATGTTTTTATTTAATTGTGGAAGAACATAGATTTTGAATATAGAGTTCTTAGTGGGCTAGACTAAGACCAAAATGTAATATCCTCCTACTTAGCTATGAGGGGGCTCAAGCAGTACCTTTCATGAGGATCACCGTCTCCCTAATTCAAATATGCTGAAAAGAATTATTTTTACAAAAATTGAGTCCCACACACTTATTCACTGAGATTATATTGATCTTGATGGACTTATTTCTTTAGATTTATTATCTGAATAATTTATTATGGTGTAACCCACCCCACATTTGTGGTTTCTGCAGAGTAATGCAGAAAAGCAATGTTTTGCCAACTTCTATTCGTGTTTGAAGAAGAATTTCCTATATGCAGTAGTGAGGTTCAGCTCGTCTGCACTGATTCAACAAAACCAACATCTCATTTTTTGTTGAGTTCCCAGAACAGGTTGCTAAAATGGCACTTACACTCAGGTTTCTCTCTAAGGTGGGCGGTCACCCAATGAGGAAATCACACATTTACATTCCTTACTCTTTTTTAAATTCACCTGTGCTACAGTGTATTCTAAACACCCTTAGTAGTGTTTATTCCACCCACAGGGACCAAAATTAAATGGAAATATGCTTGTAATACTGCCTTATTTATTTTACAAACTCTATAATACCACATTTTTATTCCTTGTGTTTCTTATTTCAGTAAACAAATATATAACATAAAGAGAAAAATATGTCAAACCACCAGAGGATGACAAACTATCCTTTGTTCAGCTTTGGGTTAGACTCCAAATTCCCAGGAGATATAAATGAATTATGTAGTTCCTGAAAGAGTTCAAAGAGCTAGAAATATTGTCAGAACAATTGCTGTATGTTCGGTAGAAGCAAAAAGGAGTTTTCCAAAGATGAACATAACATGTTCACAGAAGAGATGTTGCCTCAACTCTTTTTGATATCTCAAACACAATGGCTATTGTCTGACTGGCCTACCTTTAAAGGAATGAGATCCTACTTGTGCTGCGAAAATTTGGTTAAGGATAAGTCACACAGCCAATGATGCTCGAATAAAAGCATAGAACATTGCAAGTGAGAATGCCAATCCAGAAGCAAAGTGGAAATATCTTCAATAATAATTTTATTGTTTTTGCTAGGTACTATTTAATACTTTTTGTTAATATTGTGAAACTCTTTAATTGCATAATCTAGTTTTGTATACCTCTTTTATGGTTCTTATAAGTACTAACTGTATGAGATAATAAACTACCTTTCGGTGTATATATTTTATGTTTAAAATGACCATAAGGGTAGTAAGTCAGTTATTAGATTATTTGAATCCCACCACTGCCTACATGTATGCCAAAATCTGATTGCTTAGGGCCCAGAGATGTCAGCTTATATAGGGCACCAAAACTAGGCACATTATAAAGGGAGATAACTTAATATTGCTATTAATTGAGATTTAATACATATACCATTCCATGGTTCAGCCACATCAAGTAGAATTGTACAATGACTACCACAGTTATTTTCCAGACATTCTTTTTCTACACAGACTCCTTGACATAGATCATCTCCCTTTTAAACCTCCCCTCCCCCAATCACTGCACCTCCCTTTCATTGAAACCCTTGATTCCACTTACTGTTCCTAAATTTTTTTGAAATGAAGATATGAAAGGGGCATCATTGTTGTAACAAAAAGCAGAGTCTTATCACCAAGGCTGTGCACTGAGCATTGTTTTAGGAAGGATGGTGTCAACATAATCACCAAAGGGCAGGGCATGCTCCTCCCCGTAAGAGCAGGTGTATCTGAAGAGAGAAGGGTGGTGGTGGAAGCAGAAAGGAGGAATGAGCATTCACTCCTTCATCACTCGATTTGTAATTATTGGTAAACTAATGTGTGCCAGACTTTCTGTTTGTGCTGGCAGCAGAAGAAGGGTGCAGGCAGACAAGGCAGAAAGGAGAAAGGCTGGAGAAGGCCCCACCCGGCTTTTCCTCAGCTTTTGTATTGTGTACAGACTGCAGGGAAGACGATGACCAAGGCAAATGAGACGCGTCATTGGTTGCACTGGTCATGAAGACAGAAGTGTAAAGCACAGAGGAGGATGAGAAAGAATGTCTGGAGGCACTGTGAGCTAGCCTGGAGGATCAGAGAAGTGTGTTGTTGTAGACAGACTTGCTGGGTGTGTGTGTGTGTGAGTATGTGTGTGTATGTTTAAGCTATGGCTCAAAGTTAATAAATCTCACTGCCTTTGAGTTAATTCCATCCCAATGACCCTGATTCATAGCAATCTTATAGCGCAGAGTAGAATTACTTCCTAAAGTTTCTGAGGATGTAGAACTTTATGGAAATAGACATCTTGTTCCTGGCCACCCCTCACCCCATATAGAGGTTGGTGGGTTCAAACTGCTCACCAATTGCTTAGCAGCAAAGCACTTATCATAGTTGATAAGTAACATTTTTTGGATATAGAATATCTCTAATTAATTGTGAAGTCTTGGGTAATTTAAGAAAAACAGAATGCCCCTGAATCACAAAAACGTTTTATTTGATTGATTGCTAACCCAAATGTGGTAAGCTTGAGTCCATCCAGGGGCACCTCAGAGGAAAGGCCTGGTGGGTGCTTGGAAAGTCAGTGGCTGAAAACCCCACGGACACAGTTCTACTCTCATGAAAACAGGGCCGGTGTGAGTCGCAAACAACTTTATGGTAACTGTTTTTAGAGGTTCTGTAGACCTGCAGTTCAGAGATCACACAATTCAATAGTTTAGATCTGTTAAGAAGAATTGTACACTTACAGTGGCTACCAGGAAAAAAAGAGAAGAATTGTACAATCATCCCCACAGTCAATTTTAGGACCTTGTCTTCTTTCTTGTACTCATTATATTAGCTCCCTAGGTTCCCCAACTCCCCCTGCCATACCTCCATGAATTCACTGATCCAGTTACTGTCTCTATAGATTTACTAATCTTGGATTTCCTATACAGGAAAACATATAAAAAAATCAAGAACCCCCCGACAACCATAACAAAGTAAAACAGAATAACCTCAATAAAAAAAACAACACCAGAAAATATTAGAAGCTAGAACACATTTAAAATGAGTCAAAAGGGAAATCAAATGGTAAGATGTTATATTTCAGTCTAACTACATCTACAGCAATCCACTTTCCAATTCACTCTGCATGATAGCAAGGCTATTCACATGCCTGCTGTGTTCACAGACTCTTCACTAACGGCTTAATCCATGTGTAGTTCCCCTTCACTTTTTTTAAAAACTGAAAAGACTTTTAAATGGGCTCAAAGAGAACAAATGATATTATATTTTAACCTAGCTACATCTACAAGAGTAGATTTTACAATGCCCTCTGACTGAGCTTTGATAAGAAGGCTATTCATAGCCCTTGACTATAGACAAAGGGGATTCACTGGACTCTTCATCCATATGTGGACTCTGCAAGTGGATTTGGGACTTCCAGTGTCATCCAGAGCCTTCTGCAAGCCAGGTATTCACAATTTGAGTTCTGATATCATTCCTTCCTCTGTAGTAACAATTAAAAAAATTAAGCAAGTAGAATGAAAGAGTCATACAGGCCATTTAAAAAGTTCGGATTTGTATTGTTAATCACGGACATGATGTCTTTGAAGGAGGTGTCTTTACGGAAGGCTGAAGATGGAGAGTGGGCAAAAAGAACCCCAGGAGAGAACCCCCCAGTCTAGAAGATCACCATGGAAGATGCTGAGAGCAAGCAGGATGTAAACTCAGTCCTCAAGGACAGGAACATCAGGGTGGTGAAAAGTGTGTGAAATGCTCACCACCGATTAGTACATTGGCACAAGTGAACAGTGATGGTGATGTGATAGGCTGAGGATCCCATGAGCCCCAGGGGCCTTAATGTCACAGAAAATGAAGAGTGCTGGAAGTAGAGGAACAGGAAGCACAGGAACAGGAAGTGGAGTTCTGGAGTGGACCTCCTCCCAGGAGTCTGGCTGGACAGGAGTAGGCTCTCCTTCATCTGATAGGGGAGAGTGGATTAGTCTCTGAGGCGGGGTAGCAAAGTGTCAGTTACATGACCCTCACTGATGCCTTTATCCTGTTTGGGGTTTTAGGCAGTTGTGAGCAGCTCAAAGAAGATAATTCTGCTGGTTGGGAGGCATTTGTGAAGGTCAAGAAAGGAGAGAAGAAAACTGAAGGTGTGGGGAGGGACCATGTGGCTGGATTTTGTCTCAACTCCTCTTTGAGTGACCAGAGAGCTCCTTTGGATCCAGATCAGAAGAAAGTATGTTGCTTTCCCATCCACTCTGGCTGTGATGAAATAAATCATCTCTATGTGATTCTTGTCGGAGAGGAATTTGTATGTCGTCATAAGGTCAAAAGTTGAGGAGTGGGAAATACTTAACACATCAATTGGAAATGATATTGAAAATCCATCCTGTTTAGACTAAAGAAGGAAAATGATAAAAGAGGTCATGCAAACAAGCAAACAAACAAAAGCAACCCTGAGAGAGTTGGAGAGGGGAACGCACAGGGCAGTTGAGTGTGAACGTAAACTGTGTTCATGTGTTTTGTTAACCAGCTGTAAGCAACGCGGTATGAGGGAAGATGGGGTGAGCTATAAAAATAAATAGCATTAAGTTCAAAGGGATAATTAGAGGATCCAAAATAAGAGATAAATGTTGCAAAGAATCCTGCTAACTTTAGAGGTCTCATCAAATGTTTCTTCTTCTTTTTATCCCTTTCAGGAGACAGGAGAGCTTTACATATTTTGGGATTTCACAAGATCCTAAATATATATGCCTTAAATATACATTTTTTCTGCAGGAAGGAGAGTCAGGAAATGGAGTTCTTGGGCATCATTTGGAGAAGAGCTCTAAGAACATTTTATTTTCACGTTAAAAAAAAAAAAACTCAGGAGACCAGTTGGCAAATAGAAAGTACTCCACAGAAATAACATGGCTTCCTGGAACTTAGGGGGAAGGAAATGGGTGGTTTCTTTAATTACTAATGTGTGTGTGTGTGTGTGTGTGTGTGTGTGTTATAACCAAAGATAGAATTCTGGCCAATGTCTTCAGGAGGGGAGGTGAATCAGGAAATTAATGAACTTGGAAACTGTTTACAGTCATATTGAATTTGCTAGGCTAAGTTAGACAAGAATGCTCTTTGTTTTTAATATCCTGGCTGAGTCAGAAAGAGTGGACTGAGATGTCCTCTTGGTTTGATATCCGATCAGTTTAAATTCAAGGGCATTATTATTTACATATGGAGAGCTAATTACTTTAATGTAGGTAAGAAAGCTTATTTACAGCAAAGACGCAATTGGGGGTGGCAAGAAGAGTGTCGATAGGACCTTAATGAATTGATTTGCTAATTATCCTTTTCTGCTGGGTGTTAGAGTATTTTTACTAATGAGCAGGAGAAACAAGCATGCTGCCACAAGCGATTCCAATTCTGTGGTTCCAGCAACAATCTCTTGGTCATGGAAAGGTGCAGGGGAGTCTTTCTTGTCCCCTGGATTTACAGACATTGTAGACTGTATACATGTAGACATCTTCCATGTGAAAGGTCCACTCATCAGCTGCGTGGTTTAGAGCAGGACTGGACATAGAAATGTTCAAATGGAAATGTGTAACTGGAAATAAATGAGATGACAAGCTTAAATCTAAATGAAATTGGAAAATACACCACTGAGCAGTTATGTGTTTTCTTTGTTCAGGTTTTAAAAAGATGTCGACGGGTGGCATGCATCTCTGCTCCTAGGTGCAGGCAGTGCAGGAGCAATGACTAGCAGCCTCGCTCATGATTGGACTTTTCTGTAGCTTTGCATTTCCTTGGTATTTGAAAGTACTGAACCTGATGAAATGCACAAATTGCCAAGGAGCTGTCTGTCTGTGTTACAAGGGCAGATTATCTTCATTTTCACGTGTCCTCATCTCACAACTCCCTGGCCTGAACCCTCTGCTTCATCTGCTTTGGACCTCCCTTGTGGTTCTCCCGTGGGTGAATTCTCTCTGGATTCACAAATGGCGCTGAGGTTGGTCTCCTGCCTGTCTATTCCCCTGGGCAATTCTCCTTCCCATCTCTATTTTGTTTCAGCTCTTCCAGTTGGGCTGATTATTATTATTTTCTAAAATTAATTTATTATTTTTTAATTTATCATTTTATTGGGCACTCATACATCGCTTTCCATCATACTTGGTTCAATACACTGTGCCAAGCACCCCCACTTGCCTGCCCTCATTGACATTCTCCCAACATCTGCCCCTCCACTTGGGCCCTTGATAGGGGCTCCCCATCCTTTCCCCTCCAACCTTTCCCTCCTCACCCCTAGTCAATTTTATCATAAAAACATAAAATTTTTTTTCAAAGGAAAGGAAATGATTGAGATGTGATAATACCCACCATCCCCGCCCCATGCTCATATGTGAAGACCCCTGGTGGCATAGTGATCACACATTGGTCTGCATGATCCGCATGGTTGTCACTTCAAGACCACCAGCAGCTCCTTGGGAGAAAGGCTGGACTTTCTACTTACAAACAGTTACTATCTCAGAAACCCCCGTGGTGGTGGTGATGGTGGTGGTGGTGGTGGTGGTGATGTCACTACGAGTCAGAATGGACTTAGGAGTAATGAGTGTGGGGTTTTTTTCTTTCATTTTTTCCCACTGATTTGGGGGAACTGGTGCTTGGCGCAAGGTGGCTGACGTCTATTAAGCATTTATCATGCTTTACATACTGTGCTGGCCTCTATGCACTGTTTAGTGACATCTCTGTTTTACAGAAGGGGGAATAGAGGCTTCTAAAATGGAGCCTTACAACTATTGGTGAAAAGTCAGAATTGGTTGTTGTCATTGTGGTAGTAATTTCTCTTAGTAGAATTAATACCAGACTAGTCCCAAGGAGTTGGAAATGAGAGATGTTGCAAATGTCCAACTCTTCCAAGATATTCTGCTCACGCTTGTGGGTTTTATGAAGTGTCTCAAAGAAATGCACAAACCTTTCAGGAAACGTCTCTATCTGTTGTAGGCTGTCCAGTCCCCAATCTGAAAATCACAACAAGCAAGTCAACTGTAGGGTCCAGAGCCAGAAGTCCCAAATATCCAGAGGTTACAACTGGGTTCTTGCTTCTACCAACGCTCAGTGAGGAAATAGAGGATTGGCTTTCCAGGTGAGGTGAGGTATGTCAGAACTGGAAGGTGATACCAGCATATAGACCTCATCCAAGGAAAACAAAGGATAAAGTCTTAAATCACGCACTCTATTAAGGTGGAATTTTAAAGATATCCTCATGGAAACAAAGGGTATGACTTTGTTCTCACCCTCTACCAAGGCCAGGTGTTAATCTCCCCCTACTCCTGTCCATTACAATAGCAAAAGTGCCCTCCCAAATGGAATTATAGCTGCAGGCGTAAAGAGTCCCAAATCACAATACACCACATTAGGACTTATGGCCAGAAGGGACATATAAGGTGATTGTAACTTAGTCACTTTATGCTGCGTAGCTATTTGTAATGCATTTATTTCATCTGACAGCTTCTTGAACTTACTCCTTAACAGTTCCTATGCTCAGGCCTATTTCTTTAACCAGATGTTCAACTGCTAGAAGGCAAGGAGGTTTTACTCTGTAGAGTGAGTGGACAGCCAATAATTATAGCTGTTGAAATAGAAAATAACATACACGATGTTTGTTAAAGACCAAACCCACAGCCATTGCGTCAGCAAAGTGCACAGTGTTTTGGAGACTAGAAATCTTTATGAGGACAGAGAGCCTCGTCTTTCTCCCATGGAGCCGCTGGCGAGTTTGCACTGTCAACCTTGTGGCTAGCTGCCCGATGCCTAACCTATCGTGCGCATATCAGCGGATACTGGAGTTTGGGACCCTAAGTGAACAATGAACAGTGATGTCAAGCACCTTGCTGAACATGGGGCATTTCTACAAAATTTCAAAAGCCACGAGTGCTCCCAGGAGAAGCACCGACTCAGCTATGCACTACCGAACGGAACCCTGTGTGGTTCTGTACTATCCACATAACTGCTGACGTGCTGAGCCCGTTCTTGGAGTCACTGTGTTGGTGCTTCTTGTCCAGGGCCTTCCTCTGTCGCGGACCCTCTACTTTACCAAGCCTGATGTCCTCCTCCAGGGACCGGCCTCTCCTGATAACATGCCTCTGCTTCTAGGGGCTATCTTGGCTCTACTTCTTCCAAGACTTTTTCTTTCTTTCTTTCACTCCTCAGGCTCTCTCTAGTAAATTCATTCTTCTTTTCCAGCAGCATAATTCAGACGCATCAATTCTTCTTTGGTCTTGCTAATACGACCTCGTCCAGTTTTCATATGCAGCCAAGGCACTAGTGATAGAACATGGGAACCTGGAGCCAGAGTGGCTGAGTTCTGATGTAGCACCACCAGTTACTATCGGCGTCACTTGGGTCCCATGAATTACATGCTCTCTCGGCACAGTGAGCACCCAATAGACATCAGTGACTAGTCACTAACCTCTAGAGAGGTGTCCTCAAAGGCAAGCTATGATCGTTAAAGAGTGCTGAACGTGCCTGGCGATGGTTGAATGTTGCTGTTAGCTAACATTGAGTTGTCGCTCAACTCCTCATGAACCAAGCACAGCAGAACTAAATGTTGCCCGTGGCCTGGTCCCAGCCCCAAGATCAGTTTCAGATCAGGTTGTTTTAATCTACAGGTAGTCCCTGATTTTCAAAAATTTGCTTTATGTCACTTGTTTTTTTTTGTTTTGTTTTGTTTTTTACAAAAGATTTATATTTACACCTGTTTTTGCTAACTCAAATCTGAAGGGCGTTTTTTTTTTGTCTTATGATAAGGAGGTTAAACAGTGAGACTAGCATTTAATATTTGTTCAGAATGGGAGTGGTGTTGAGGAGCCCTGGTGGTATAATGGTTATGAGTTGGGCTGCAATCCACATGGTTGGCAGTTTGAAACCATAGAAACTCAGAGGCAGGTGACTTGATGGCATTGACTTGATGGCAATCAGTGAGAGTGGGAGCAGTGTTGCCAAGCTCCTTCCCCATCATCTCAGCTTCAAACTACCATTGCTGTGAACTGCATCTGTGGACACTGTATGCTAGTGTGATATTAGGTGCTGCATGCTCTTTGAAATAATTGGTAGAATATTTTTTTGGGGGACGTGTCTTGAAGCACTCTATTTCTTTTCCCAATAAAAATGAATGGAACTTTTCTTTTGTTTTCCACCATTCTGTCTTATTAATGCTTTCAGAGGATTGCTCTACTTTCAGAGAGAAGGGGAAACATGCAGAGAGTTTTCACTGGCTAATTCTTAGAAGTAGTTTACAAGTAGTTTATCTTAGTCTGGAAGTGCATCCACATAACTGTTAAGTATCCGTATCATAATGACGTGCCATGGGAGTCTTCACTGACAGGTGGGGGGGCAGCTTCCCATAAAGTTCATCGACAGGGACTTGATCCCCGTTCTTTTCTGTGGATAGCGAGAATTCTACCACAGAACCCATACTATCTGTACTAGTAACAGTATAAGAACCAAGGTGTTTTCTCATGGTGCTTCCCAAATATGAATGCACTGAGAGCTCCCCGGGGTGGTTAAAATGCAGACTCTGATTCAAGATGTGGGTTGGAGCCTGAGCACCTGCATTTCTGACATGCTCAGAGATGATGTTGATACAGACAGCAGGAGGACCAGCAAGACTCTAAAGCATGTTGAAGAACCCTCCTAGTAAATTCAACAATCATGTCCTTGCCAAGTGTTCATCCCTTAGAGGATAGTGATGGGGACTAGAGGTTGGAATCTGGAGAACTGTCGTTTTCTTCACAGACTGAGGTGCCATCAGCTTTGTGCCAGGAGAGGCAGAGTTAGAGAGTGTGTGCACAGTCATTTCCCATGGGTTTCTCAAGGGAAAAAGGCAAAGACCTATTTTTTATGCCCATTTCTTCACTAAGGTGAGAAGGCTGCGTGCATCCTCAAGTAATGTTAGAGACGATATTGTAACTGCCTGGAGGAAAAACTTGGCCCCCATTCTCAGATGCACTGTATAAGCTGTGCGCACCTCGAAACTAGTATGTACTGAGTGTGTCTGTATTGTATGGAGATGGGCAAGCTAATATCTTCCCTCATGAAGTTTGAAGCCCTAAACTAACATTAGGGCAGCAGTTCCTAAGACAGCCCTGCCTGGGAACTTTGCATACTTTAAGAAGTGGAAATGATTTGAATATAGTCATTGAGAGGATAGACTACTCATTATCCACTTAAAATACTTCCCGGCGGCAGCCTGGTATTGTATGGAAGCCAAAGCGATTGGCTCTGCGTTTGGCCAGCTGATTTAGCAAGAAATTTTGCAAATTATGCAGTCCTTACAGATGGTGCTGTTGGATTTGCTAGTATGTTTTAAAACACTGACACACTTGACCGTGAACTGAATTTTCAGCCCAGGGAGTGAACTCCAGCCTAGCCTAGCCTATCTCCACAGGCAGCTGGGCAGCAGAGGCAGACTTTTCCTGCAACCTTATGATAAATGGCTTCCTTTAAGAAACCCACTCAGACAAAAATAAATAAATTAAACAACTTGGTGGTGTACGTGGCCAAGGGAACTCTTAGAATTCTTCAAGCATCTTTGCTTTTCTGTGAGTTGTTTCAGTCACATTTTCAAGTGGTCCTTGTTTTAATTTCTGGTGCTCTGCCTGGACGTCCAGAAGGAGACAGACCTTCTGCAGGAATGATGCATGTGCTCTGTCACATGAAGTGCAAATCCTCGCCAGGCTGAGACGAGGCTCGATGCCTGAGTGTTGGGAGAGAAGAGATGAAGGGCGGCGGCGGCGGTGACTTTCTCCAGGAAGTGGGTTCTAAATCTGCCTCCTGGAAGCTATCAGAGAGATCAAGGTACTCCAGCATCTTCAGAGGCTGGGCTCTTGCTCAGATCTTGCAACAGGGACCCATCCTGGTCTATGCCATTAACTGCTTGATTGTTTTCTTGGTTTTTGTTTGAGCTGTCATCTTTTATCCTTCTTCCCCTGTGCCCTTTTCGGTGTGCTCCTAGTGGCTTTATGTAAGCAGTATCTTTGGATGCATGAATGAGTCCAAGAAAATTCCCCAGGGTCACTGATCTGCTGCATCTATTTTTAGCATAGCAAATAATTTACCATAGCCCACAGCACAACTCCGTCACTCTGAGCCATTGAGAAAATTCTGTGTGGCTGTTTCTTTCTAAACCAGTCCCTGAGGCATTTGGTCTATGGGGATGTGTGTGTGTGGGCGGTGTTTCAAAAGCTTGTGGACAAATGTAATTTTCCCATGGACTTTGGAAGCACCCCCATACAGACTAAGTTTAAAGACACATGGTGCACTCGTTGATTATGCAAGGCATGCTGGACTTGTTGTTTGTTGTTGTTGTTCGGGTCATTGAGTCAGTGCTGATCCATAATGACTTTATGTACAACAGACCAAAACATTACCCAGGTCTATGCCATCCTCACCTTTACTCCTAGACCCATTGTTGCAGCCACTGTCAATCCAACTCCTTGAGGATCTTTTTTTCCTTCTCTGCCCCTCTGCTGTACCAAACAGCATGTCTTTCTCCAGGGATTGGTCTCTCTTGACCACATGTCCAAACTTGGTAAAGTGAACCTTCACCATCCATGCCTCCAAGGAGGACTCTGGCTGCATCCCTTCCAAGACAGAATGGTTTGCCCTTTTCACAGTCCGTTTTAGCACCACAGTTCAAAAGCATTACTTTTTCTTCGATCCTCTTGACTCAATGTTCAACTTGCACATCCACATGAGGCAATGGGGAGCACCATGGCTTGGATCAGATGCATCTTAGTCTTCAAATTCTTGCTTTTCAATCATCTGAAGCGACATAATGGGGTCCTCAGTCAATTAAATTGATCAAAAGGGTGATTATACTGGGTGGGTCTGATTTAATCAGTTAGAAGCCTTCAAAAAGAGGACCTTGATCTTCCCTAAAGTTAGAGACTCCCTGAGGTCAAGCAATAGAGCATGAAACATTCAAGAACTTTGCTACTTTGTAGGATAGCAGTTGTTGTTCATCAGGTGTTTCACTTCCAGGGTGTTGAGCAGCAGCTGAATTGTTCATGGCTCTCCTATGCTACTGGTTCTTCTGTATCATCCTTTCAGGTGTGGGACCTTGGGGGTCAAGGGTGTGCATTCAGTGTGATGACAAAGAGCCTTGTTCTTGGCAGGGAACCCTTGTCAACAAATTTGTCTTTGTGGGAATCCAGCATGCTTGTGATCATTCATGTGAATGTCTTGCATAGCCAGTTCTTACAATTGAGTAAGATAATTTCTTGTAATAAATGGCTTGATGAACAGATTTTTAAAAAAGAAGAAGAACCTCTTAGTGACTCTGCTTCTGGATAGCATGAACTAGGGAAGTCATCATTTGACTTATTGGGCATAAAGAGGTCTAGATGCCCACAAACGTTTATTCATAAAGGAGTACTGTTGGCATTGCTGTTACCTATTGGGCAACTAACTGCCATGGTCATCCATTTGAAATCAGCAGCTGTTCCACGGGTTGGTATGCTCTAAGTGCTTAGGTATTCTTGTCTTTGTTTTTAGTTTTATTCTGTTACTATTGTTAGGTACTGTGTTAGTCTGGGTAGACTAGAGAAACAAATTCATGAACACACATATGGATATAAGGGGAAGGTTTATATACAAGAGGAATGGAACATTGAGAAAGCATCCCAACCCAGTCCAGTCCAAGGACATAAGTCCTATATTATCCCATATGTCCGATACCAGTCTATAAAGTCTTATTCTGACTCATGAGGCAAGTGTAATGACACCAGGACAATCACAGGCCAGTGGGTGCAGAGTCTTGAGTGTCCAGAGGCAGTAGAAGCATCCCAGCACTGGTAGGGGTTTCCCCATTACTTTTAAGGCTTCAAAGGTTTGGTTCCATCAGGGTGAATCCATGTGGCTTCTCCTCTGGCTTCTCCAGATTCCAGGAGTCAGGATCTGTCAGCATGCCATCGTCTTGTCTTGTCAGGAGACCGACTCCAAGAGACTGAGAGTCAAGTCTCTCTTCTCCAATTGGGAAATACTGGAGACTTCCCAGAATTCTCAGGAGAAAGCCATGTCCACACAGAGGCTTCATTGGCTGTCTCCAGATTTACAGGCTAGACTCTACCCCTACACTCCCTGTGCTGAAATTGACACAGATCAGTGACTGCCACAGGTACCATGGAGTCAGTTTTGATTCACAGTGACCCCACATGATCGAACAGAAAGATCCCAGAGGATTTTCTAGTCTGTAGTTCCATAGTTTTCTCTTGTGAGCTCCTGAATAGGTTTCAGCCATCAACTTTGCAGTTAACAGTTGAGTACATAACCTTTGTGCCACGAGGGTTCTTTATAACACTGCGCTAGAAAGCACTGAACTGCTCGTGAGTCGATTCTGAACCCTATACAACAGCATAGAACTGTTCCTGGAGTGTTCTGAGACTGTAAAACTTTACAGGCATAGAAAGCCTTATCTTTCTCCCATGAATCAGTTGGTGGTTTTGAACAGCTAACCTTAGCAGCCCATGCATAACCTACCAAGATTGACCATAGTCTGGGTTGACTAGAGAAAAACATCCAAGACACTCATATATATGTAAGAGGGAGCTTTATGTCAAAGAATAATTGTATACTAAGAAAACATACCAGATCAAGTTAATAAGTCCAATATTTGCTTATATGTCCAATACCAGTCTATAAATCCCTCCCGAGACTCATGCAACACATGAAATGATACCAAATACAGGAAGATCACAGATCTGTTTGTGGAAACTCTTGTGGCTCCAGTGACATTGGGAGCAATTCATCTCAGCACTGGTCTGGGTTGCCACGTGTCTCCTTCAGCTCCAGGGTTCTGGTTCCAGGATAACTCCATGTGCCTTATCAACAGGAATGTCTTACAGGGAGTGTATCTGGTCTCCAGTGACCTATTTATCACCTTTGTGACTACAAGTGAGGTCATAAAGCTTCGATCTGATTGAAAGGCTAGATTCTGTCCCTTTCCAAGTTACACAGGAGATTGTATAACTGCCACAGCCATATAGCAATAAACAAAGGTGCCTTCACAGAGTTCACCTAGCAGCACAGCAGATGTTAAATAGGGTTTATAAGTGGAGATTACCTGAGGATACAGAAAGAGAAGAGAAGCAGACTGGACCAGAAAAAACTCCTAAAGGTCAACAATCAGACCTTGAACTATTTATAGGCGTTTTTGTTTGTTTGGTTTCGCTTTCCTTCATTGGTTTGTTGTTCTTTTGTTGTTTTCTTTTGCTCTGTCTTTTTTTGGTGCCTATTATTGTCTCTTCATGTCTATCTGGATCAGATGGGTGGGATATGCCATCTGGAGGAGAAAAGAACTGAATCAACACTTATGGGGAAATATGGGAGACAGGGAGGTGGGGAGGGGGAGAAGTAAATGAGTGATAACAAACTCAAGAAAAAGGGAACAACAAGTGATCTGAAATCAATGGCGAGGAGGGGGTAGGAAGTCTGGTAGGGCTTGATCAAGAGCAATGTGATGGAGAGGAATTACTGAAACCAAATGAAAGTTGAACATGACAGTAGGATAAGAGGAAAGTAAAAGGAAATAGAGGAAAGAACTAGGAGGCAGAGAGCATTTATAGCGATCTAAATACAGGCATGTATATATGTAAATATATTTATATATGAGAATGGGGAAATAGATCTATGAGCAAATATTTGTAGGTTTAGTATGAAGGTAGCAGATGGACATTGAGCCTTTACTTTTGTACTTCCTCAATGTAAGAACACTTTGCTTTATTAACTGACACTCCAGGATGCTCACCTTCTCAACAGAATTGCTGAAGACAAAGTGGGTGCATAAGCAAATGTAGTGAAGAAAGCTGATGGTGCCTGGCTATAAAAAAATATAGCATCAGGGGTCTTAAAGGCTTGAAGATAAATAATCACAAGGAAGAAGCACATCAGCCCGTGTGATTACAAGGTATCAATAGGATCAGTTATCAGGCATCAAAGAACAAAAAAATCATATCATTGTGAGTAAGAGAGAGTATGGAGTGGAGACCCAAAGTAAATCTGTAAGCAATTGGACATCCTCTTACAGAAGAGTTGAAGGGGAGAGAAAAGTCAGTCAGGGTGCAGTATAGAACCTATGAAACATCTACTTTGCCTCTAGTTCTTTAATGCCACCCCCCCACCCACATATCATGATCACAGTTCTGCATTACAAATCCAGCTAGACCAGGGCTTGTACACAGATACAGATAAAAGCTGGAAACACAGGAAGTCCATGCCAGATAACAACCTCTGGACCAATAATAACCCCCTCCCTAGGGGATGGATAACATAAAAGTGGGTGAAGGGAGACATTGGTAAGTGTAAGACATGAAAAAAACATGAATTATCAAGGATTCTTGAGGGAGGAAGGGGGAAAATGAGGAGCTGATACCAAGATCTCAAGTAGAAAGTGAATGTTTTGAGAATGATGATGTACAAACGTGCTTGACACAATGAATGGATGTATGAATTGTGATGAGCCCCCAATAAAATGATTTTTTTTAGAGTTGGGAAAAAAGGGGAGATTGAAAGCAATAATGTCTACATAACCTCACTCAAGAGGAATGAATAGTCATCCTATATTTCTTTTTGTTCTATGATGTCATGATGTGTGATTTCATTTTGATCATCCAAGATCCTGAGATGTTCACGGGCTTGCTTCTGGGACAGCTCTTCCTTCATGTCAGCTTCCCCCCAGTCCTCTTACATAATCTAGGATGATCTTTTATTGTGCCAGCATCAACTGGCTATTGTCATACTATTTTTAGGCTATTTACTTGCTTTGTACTTTGAATGTTTATAGCATACCTATGGAGGAAAAAGGAAACAAAACCGGAACTCTCTGTATTCACATTTACCTGACTATCTCCTTGTCTCAATGTGAACTTTCTTTTCCACTAAGACCTTTGGATGAGTCTTCTGTAGGGTGGGTAATTCGAGGGCCTCAGAGCACCCCCTGAGGGCCAGAGAGCTCAGTCCCTCCTGCCTTAAGCTAACCCTGCTGCTCTTAGAATTTTTTTAAAGAAGCAATTTAGCCATGCACCATCCTGGAGAAGTACAGCAGTGAGTATCATGTATTCCATGACTGAGAGAAATAAGCAAGACTGAAGTGAAGAAGTTAGAAACTAAGTGGTACAACCAATGATAGGTCTGAGTTAGGTTGAACAAGATGGACTTAAACTCAGTTTGTGTCTACTTTTGCTTTCTGATCTTTCTCCTCTCCTTCATTAAAAGCAAAACAAAAAACCCTATCTATATCTGTTCTGTGACTTTTGCTTGTATAGTGCAGCAAGGTACCGAGGACCAACTTGTAAAGCCAGACTGCTCTAGATTAAAAGGCTGATCTCACCAAGAACCTATTTCTATCTTTGTAAAAAAGGAGAATGACACTAGGTGGTGAGGTGCTTCTCAAAAACACACAAGGTTGGTGTGTGCTGGATTAGAATCCAAGGCAACTGGTTTGGTCTTTAAATGTGACTATTACCAATCAATGACATATGCAAAACAATGAACTTACAGGTAGCTGGGGCTTACTTTATAAAGTGACCAGTTTATAAAGGGGTTCTTGATTAAAAATTTGGTGTATATGAAGCAACAAAAATTTTCATAGAATGCAAAAATAGTATTGTAATACATTTATTTTAATTTTAAAAGACCGTGGGACGTTGTTAAATTGTTAAAAAGCAGGACATCTGGTCACTGTACCCAAATGTCAACTCAACCTGTTTAAGAACTATATGGAGGTGCTGAGCCCCGATGGCGCAGTGGTTGCGTGCGGGATTGCGGCCCACAGAGAGTTGGTGGTTTAAATCCAGCAGCAGCTCTCCAGGAGCAAGTCTGGGCTTCCTACTCCCACCAGGGCAGTGCTGGGGGTGGGGGTGGGGGGCTGGTGTGGAGAACTATAAGGAGGGCTATTGTACCTGATTCCACAAAGTGAGCCAGAGAGGTCCATGTGGGAAACAGAAAAGTTATTCCTTAGCATGTTCCCTCATAACATGTGACAACTTAAAGTGCTGTTTGCACACACATGAGCACTGAGTATACAGTTGGAGGACAACTGCTTCAAGGTCACCTGCCTGAAGGTTGTGAGGCAGCTAATGCAATCTGGTGCTACTGTCTGTCCCACAATAAGGATGATGACTTTCCCCTGAAGGAGAACCCAAAGATATCTACGGTGAAGCCAACTCAGAGAGAATGAAGGTTAGGTTGCCATTTTGCTTCTAGAGCCGCCTATTCTGCAGTGTGTATGCCTTCCTCTCTGCTTGTCGTACAGCCATTCTGTTTTGCATGTGGTTACCAGTAGTTAGGGGTACTGGCATACTCCTAGAGTGTATAGAAGTCTTGGTTGGAAATACCTGCTCTCTCTGCATAGATCTGGCTCCCTGGGTCATGATGGTCCTGGAGATGAGCACGTGCATACTTATCTTGTCGGATGTCTCTTTATTTTTTTCCCCTCAATTGCACCACTGCCCCTTGGACCCCTTGGAGTGTGGAAGCTGTCTCCCACAGGTCCATGTCTAGCCCCCTCATGTCAGAATGGGATCATGAATGTAACAAAGCACACACATCCATTGAGAACCACATGCTTGTATTATGTCCTACAGACTCATCGTGGCTTCTAGAGCAACCAAGGCTTGCTGAAGGGAGTGTCCTTTCTCCCATCCTTTCAAAGACTCCATCTTTGTTTGTAAAAGTCCAGCATCTCAATGTTCTAAAATTGTACATACCAGACCCAGGGCCTTAGGTTTTCATCCTATCATAGTCTTTACCCTGCTGAGTGAGTGAAGACAGTGGATGATGTTGATGGCTTTACAGTGAAGTCAAGCCTGCTTCTATCTCGCTGTCTGAATGGCATCATCATCAACCCCCGAACATACCATTTTTCTTCTCTCTAAGTCTTTTGCAAATGCAGTTGCCCCTGCTCTAAGTACCTTTCTTCACTTTGATAAGTTCTATTCATTCTTTAGGTCTCAGGTGAAGTATCATTTTACCTAGAAAGATTTTCTGTCTTCTGAGTCAGACCATGTTAGCTCAGCCTGTTGTATGCTTTTGAGCCACCTGCACTTCATTCTAACTCCCATCACACTTGTAATTGCTTGTTTTTTTACAGAGGGCTTTGCTATATGCATGAAGGCAGGGTATTGGACTGACTTGTCTACTTTGTTTCCAGGAATCTAACATAGGACCTGGCACATTTGTGTTCATAAGCAAAAACAAACAAAAAAAATCAACCCCCCCCAATGTAATGAGGAACAGCGTGAAGACAGTAATACACACTTAATGGTAGTAATAGGTAAGAGTGGCCCAGACTGAGAGGGCAGACATTGCCTTTCACAGACAGGGGCTGGTTCATCACTGAGTGATGACCCAGTGGAATGCACAGATGAGCAGTGGAGAGAGAACCTCAGTGAGCTGGTTGCCCACTGCTCTGCTTTCTGCATCTGAGAGTAAACAGTAAATCAGTAGCAGAGGGGAAATTGGTTTGACACAGCCAACAATTTCTGGCATGATATTAACAATTGCTCAAAGCAGGTTAGATTATAGAGGAGGGCTGTGGAAACACCTTCCTGAGAGGCTTCAGGAAACAGACTAGAGCTCGATGTCAGCGTTTATTTTCGGCCTCCCACAGGCAGCAGGGTAGACAGGACTTCTTAGCCTTCAATCGTTCTATTCCTTTGACCCATACTAAATAGAGCCAGAGACACCACGGTAGCCGATAATACATCAGATGGGAAAGGCCAGCCTTGTGGCTATAAATGTTGCTACTTCATTTTCTACAAGCTTTCCAAATTCACCTTTTGTTTGGAAAATGACTACCGTCATTAGGTATTGCAAAGCTCTTTCTGTAAAGGGCTTGTTCTATATTTCAAAGGCTGACTGCCATGCATACCAATATTACTCTTGAATTGACTGTCACCTAAAAAAAATGTGGGGAGTACAAGCTAGGCAAAGGATGAAAAAAATGCCCTGCCTTCCAAATTCCCAGCCTACAAAGAAAGTGATTTGCACATTGTCGTGCACCCTAATCCCAGAGAGGAGGTCTGGACACATCTTCTCTTTCCCTCATTTCAAGTGAGGAAAGGGAATGGTCTTGAATATGCAAATGAATCTAATTTAATTAACTTTTATGACCACCTCTCCTTTGAGATAACCATGGGAGCCAATTAGATTCCATTAAAATTTACTCATTTCCCTGAAGCTTCAATGAGACACTCTCTTCTGACTTCTCCAGAAAAAAATAAAACCAAAGGCGGGGAAGAAAGACATATTGAAAAGAGCTAATCAGAAATATCAAAAAGATCCAGTATCCAGCACAGCCCTGCAACTTGGTCTTTGCAGATGCTGCCCACACTGTTGTTGGGTACAGTTAGCCAACCCCCCTCCTTCCCCCTCCCCAGAATTTGGCAGTGCAAGCTGGAGTGTGGACTACTTATTGGTCTCTCTGCTTACCCAGGGCTTACTAGCAACTGCAGCTATGAAAGAAAAAGGCATTGATGTTCCATGTGAGTACTTTGTGATAATAAAGTCAGTCCTTGTCAGAGATCTCCCAGCAGAGAGATGAAAAGAACAGAGGCCATTTGAATGTCTCCTTTTTTTTTTTTTTTTGGTATTCTCTCAGGCTTCTTCCCCTTAGATTCTAAACTTGTACAAATTTATTGGGGGAAAGGGAAGGAAAGAAAAGAGAATGGGTAAAAAAAATGCTGTACCAATTTGGGAAGAGCTTGGAAGTGCTTCCTTCCCTCAATAACGTTCCTCTCTTTCCACTTGCTTGTGTCAGCTAAGGATCTGCAGAACACTTAGTATCCTTATGTATGACTATCATTATTTACTTTTAAGGAATTGGTTCACAAGGTGGTGGAACCTGGCAAGTCCACACAGAACATTAGACATTAAGGTTGGAGTTAATGGTGTAGACTTGAGTCTGTGGGGAGAGTCCAGCAGGCAGGGAACTCTGTGGTACAGTTGTACAGTCTGAAGTAGTCTGAGAAGCTTCTGCTTTCCTTTGAAGGCTTGATCTGAAGAGATGAGACCCAACCATATTATGGAGGGTAATCTCTACTTAAAGCCACCTGATCGTAGACGTCAACCCGTTGACATAAACGCCTCAGAGCAGCACCTCAATGAGCCGTTGACTCAGTAGGGCCTGCAGCTTGCCTAAGTTAACACACAAGACTAGCCATCACACTTGCTAATATTTTAAAGAATTTGCTGGGTTTGTGGTAGGGAAGGATACATGAGCTTGCTCCCCCCCCCCCCAAAAACAAAACAAAACAAAACAAAACAAAATAAAACAAACCTCAGTACCATTGATTTAGACAAAACTCATAGCGACCCCTGTGGGTTTCAGAGAGTGTAACTATTTACGGGTGTAGAAAGTCCAGTTTGCTTCCCAAGAAGCTGGTGCTTTTGAACTACTGACCATGTGAACCACCACTCAACATGTAGTCACTGGATCACCAGGACTCCGCACATATGCGCACAGGGCACGAGATGATCACATTTTGATTACTTTCTTTCCTTAAGAGATTATCATTATATACTAATAAAGGTTTCTGAGTGTGGGATTATAATAAGATTCCTCCCAAGTTGTCTCCCCCAAATATATGCCACACTTAGCTGCTTGCTACACTTGGCAAATGACTATGTACTTGGAGGTCAACAGAAGTAGGCCAGAGGTTATTCTCCCTGTGACGGTCATGTGCTTGATGTCAATTTCATGACTGGGATGTAGGCGTGGAGTCTAGCCTGTCCATCTGGAGATAGCCAATGAGTAGCCAATGAAGCCTCTGTGTGGGCATGGCTTTCTCCTGAGAATTCTAGAAAGTCTCGCGGTATTTCCCTCGTGGAGATGAAAAACCATCTTACCATTGGTTGGGAGTCGCTTGACTGACAAGACAAGATGGCAGCATCTGAGGAACTGGAGGAGCCGGAGGAGAAGCCACATGGCCTTACCCTGATGGAATCAGATCTCTGAAGCTGGAGAAGCCACGTGGAGACCCCTGCCAGCACTGAGTTGCTTCTACTGCCAATGGATGCTGTTGATGGCCCCTGAGCCCTGGACGCGAGGAGCCAAGGGGAGACCCCTGCCAGCACTGGGATGCTTTGACTGCACATGCTTCATGAGTCAGAAGGAGACTTTATAGACTGATATTAGACATATGGACTAATGTTGGACTTTTGACCTTGGACTAGACTGGCTTGGGATGCTTTCTCAATGTTCCATTCCTCTCGTATATAAACCTTTCCCTTGTATCCATATATGTGTTAATGAATTTGTTTCTCTAGTCTACCTGGACTAATACACACCTTAAGGGTTATCAGCCTTCAAGAACAATCAAACTGTATATTCTGTCCCACCCTAAGTAGGGTCCACTACCTTCTGATAAGGATAGTAGCAGACTACTTCCTTGCAAGAGCCAAGGGTGACCAAGGTTAAGCTGTCATATTGAGTCTAGGATCCACCCTTCCTGTCACATGTATACCCCTCTTCCCTCTCTTTCCTCTTATGTGCCTGCCCTTAGCTCATCCCCTTCCGATGATGTGTATGCCTATTGTATAGCCTCTTCCTGTGATATGCATAGTTACCTGCAACCATGCCTCCTAAGTAGATATAAGCCTTGATTAGCAATAAACTTGTCTCCTGACTTTCTGCCCACACTGTGCATGGACTTGGCTGTTGATATCATGGTCATTCAGGAGGTGAGCATGCTACCATGAAATGTGTCTGACTCTTTATTTACTCTCTCTCTCCCATCTCTCTATGACTTCATTATAATCTTTATGTATCTTTGTTTTAAAATTGCTCCTTTTAAACCTGTGATTAGTTGTGGGGGTGCTGACCTTTCCTTCCATACCTGGGCGATAGTGTGGTGGAGGGAGGGGAAAAAGAGGAGTTGATATCAAAGAGTTCAAGAAGAAAGAGAAGGTTTTGAAAATTATGGTGGCAGCAATTGAACAAATATGCTTAATCTAATTGAAATATGGATTGTTTTACTATTTTAAGAGCTTCCAATTAAATTATTTTAAAAAAGAATATTGCTTAAGTAAATAACCTCCACCCCAAAAAACCCTTCTATTTTTCTTGTGAGAAATGCATTGATGACTGTATAACTCCATTCAATGGAATTGAACAATGCACCAAACAATCTTAAATATACAAATGAACATATGTAAACCTAACATGATTAATGAGATAATAGCAGCCTTAATAATAAGGGGAGGAGATATAAAAGAGCTAATTACGTGGTTCATCAGTGCCGTACCCCATCCTGAATTTATCATCCTTTTGTGTGGCCCTTGTGAGACAGACTGTTCAATTACCTTGCAGGTGAGTTTTGTATTCTATTGCATCCAGCCCCGTCACATTGAATTGATCGTGTGTTTTTGAACTTCTGGTACCTCTTCCTGTTGACACCTCATGATCACACAGACTGGTGTGCTTCTTTCATGTGGACTTTGTTTCGCTGCTAGCTGGCCTCTTGTTTAGTTACAAACCTTTAAGACCCCAGGTGCTATATAACCAGGCACCATCAATCAGCTTTCTTTACTACATTTGCTTATGCACCCATTTTGTCTTCAGTGATTGTGTCAGGAAGGTGAATATCATACAGTACCCCCTTATTAGAAAAAACATTCCTGTGCTGAGGCAGATTTAAGTAGAAGCCCAAAGTTCATTTGCTTTCTTGTTACATATGCATATATGTATATATTTTTATTATTATAATTATCATTTGTGTTAGACAGGGTTTTCTATAGGAACAAAACCAGGACACTCATGATTCTATAGATAGATAGATTGGTTGATAAGCAGTATAACCCTTCATGCTAATTCATTCAGGAAGGAGCATCAAGATGTGGTGCAGTCAAGTTCTGAATCAATTTTCCTATAAGTAATAACTAAAAATGGATTAATCTGCACTCAACAACAAAGCTTTTACCCTGATTTTGCCTTTTTGTATAAAACATTACACAAAAATTTCAAAGTAAATAAGTTCAGGTTTAAATAATATAATATAAAATAAGGAACACAACATTAAAAAACGTTTTTCAAACCTATGGAATAGCCCATACCTTGAGATTGATGAGGATCTGAATCTGTTGTCAGGGATGTGGAGAGGAGGTGTAAACAGAGAGAGTCATTGTTTGGAAGGGCTATCCTCTTCCATAAAGTCAACTGGTAGCTGCTTTTCAGGAATTTTTCCCCCTTCTTTCACTGCAATCTGGCTGGTTTTCTCTAAAAAAAAAAAAAAATCTGTCTAATGTGGTCTGCTGTTGGCATTTTCTTAACTGTTTTCTAAAAAGGTTTATAAATTAACATCAACAATATCAATAACATGGTTGGTTAACCAGTTTCTTAGCATGATGATTCTTTTCAAAAAACTCTTTCTTAAGAACCATGTTTTTAAAATCTAAAAGCAGTACAAAAAGCCACAAAAACGAAGAAAACTATTAATACTTGGAACACAGCCACAAAAGGTTTAAACAACATGAGTTAATGCAGAGTGACCAAACACAAACTGTTTCTGTTTACAAAAATCAAGTGTGTTGTGTTGGATTCCGATGCTATGTTCGAGCGCTGATGCAAAATTTTCTTGATATTTTCTGTCGAAACCCAATTATGTCAAATACTGATGCAGTCAAGTACCAGGGTTCTACTATATATAGCATGAAGGAATATAATAGCTAATTAGTCCACACAGCAGTACAGAGGGCTCAGTTCAACTCACTTCTGTGAAACTAATATACTAGAAGTCCTTAAACTCATGAGGGCTGTTGGGTTCAAGGTCAAGGAAGCAGAAAGCTGAGTTTTCTCTAAGGCGATGCGGTTAGTCTAGCCACAGTCAGCAAATAGCAGGGAGGGTCACTTATGTGAGCATCTCAGAAGCTTAGCAAAGCAGGCCCAGATGAAATGTTGAACTCAGGCAATGGAAGACAATATGATCTGTCAGCCTCAAGCCCAAACCATGTATATACCAACAGCACGGTGAATCAGGTCTCCAAGGAACCTCAAGTTCTAGAGGAATGAGCCACGGATTGGCTGTCCTCCAGGTAGTGCAGCTCACAAGTTGAGGCAGAGAACTTGCTAAAGCAGTCACACGCTGGTCAGCTCATCAGAGAGCAGAGAGAAAGAGGGCTGAATTGTACTGACCCATTTATCTCTCTGCCCTCCAATCAAACCCTGGTCTTGTAAATACCACATGTTCCTATTGGCCAGGCTGGCACAATAAACCTATCACATTATTTTTATTTTTCCTCCTACCACATGGTTATGTTTATCTACCATTCACATTTAACTCTTTTTTTTTTAAAATATAGATTTTATTGGGGGCTAATACATTTAATACATCATTTGTAGTAAGCATATTTGTATACATGTTGCTACATTCATCTACAGTATCTGCTTGAACCCCTCCAGCATAAGATCCTCTTCCCCTCTTTCCTCTAGTTCTTTATTTTTTTAATTCCAATTTCCCATATTTCCCATTCCCCCTTCTCCTCCCCCATGAACTTCCAATAACTTACAAATTGTTATTACCTCTTCATATCTTACACTATATAATGTGTCACTTCACTCACCCCCCCACCCTCGTTGTCCACATCCCAGAGAGGAGATCACATGCAGATCTGAGAAATTTGTTCCCCCTTTCTACTCCACCATCCCTCCACCCTTCAAGTGTCACCACTTCCCATTAGTCTCAATGGATTATCTATCCTGGAATCCATGTTTTTGACTCCAATATGCATGCCCTGGTCTAGCCAAATCTGTCTGATAGAATTGGGATCATGATAGTTGGTGAGAGGAAGCATTTGAGAACATTTCATTGCTACTACACTGAACCTAGACTGGCTCATCTCCTCGCTATAACCCCTCTGTAAGAAGATGTCTCTTCACTTATTGATGGGCTTTGGGTCCCCAATCTGAACTTCCCCTCACTTATAGTGATATATTTTTCAGGTCTTTGATGCTTGATGCCAGATCCCTTTGACAGCTCGTGATCATACAGACTGTTGTGCTTCTTTCATGTGAGCTTGCTTCTTAGCTAGATGGCCACTTATTCCCCTTAGTGTCTTTAAATCCACAGACGCACATCTTTTGATAGCCGGGCACCATCAGCTTTCTTCACCACATTTGCTGATGTACATATTTGTCATCAGTGATCATATCAGGAAAGTGAGCATATAATGTTATGATTATTAGTTCTTGAAACCTGATAATTGATCCCTTTGGTATCTCTTCGTCCCATAAGCTGGTGTGCTTCTTCCATGTGGGCTTTGTTGCTTCTGAGCTGGCTGGCCATTTGTTTACTATCAAGCCTTTAAGACCTCAGACGTACATGTTTTGATAGCCGGGCACCATCAGCTTCCTTCACCACATTTGCTTATGCACACATTTGTCTTCTGTGATCGTGTCAGGGAGCTGCGCATCATGAAATGCCAATTTAATAGAACAAAATGTTCCTGCACTGAGGATGTACCTGATTGAGGTCCAATGGCCATCTGCTGTCCTAATTCTAAGCCTATAAGTATATGCATATTAATCTATTTCCCCTTCATCATATGAATATATGTACCTATGTATATGCCAGTATTTAATCTCTATAAATGCCCCTTACTCCCCAGTTCTTTTCTCTATTTCCCTATACCTCCTCCCGTCCCACCATCACACACAGTCTCCATTCGGGTTTCCATATTGTCTCTCTATTACATTAGGCTTAATCAGTCCCTATCTGACCTTCCACACCCAACCACCCTGTCACCGATCCTGAACCATATGCTACTCCCCCCATCCCTGGATCAGCCAAGAGTTCTGCTCCCTCTACATCCACCCTGGTACCAACAGTCCCACCGTCCCTGCCCCTAGACTGCTCATCCATCTCACCCCATCCAGATAGACCTGTGGAGAAAATAACATACTCAAAAAAAGGGCATCCTACAATGAAGCTAACAAAGAAAAGAAAACAACGAAAACATCAACAAAAAACCCCCAATATCCAACATATAAATGTACATGCAAGAATATAATAATAATAACAATATAAAATCCTACAAATAGTTTAAGGTCTGTTTGTTGACCTCCAGGAGTGTCTCCTGGTTGAGTGGGATGGGGTGTCACAAAGTATATCTTTGGTGCTCGATCTGGAGCTCCATGTTCTGTCGCACACCCTTGGTATTTTGGTGTAGTTGAGTCAGACAGGGTATAATCCTGGCCTTGTTTCTCCATTTTTGACCCCAAAATGTCTTAGGTCAGTGAGGGTAGCTGTATTTCATATTGGGCCCAGCCCATTGTATTAGCAGTTCTGAGTAGGAATATCGTCCTTAAAGCTCAGTGGGCCAGAATGTATTTCATTCTATCTTCCTCCCCCTTCATTTATTCTTGTGTACTCTGATCAGGTATATCTCTCCAAGCTGCAGTTTTGGTGCTGACCTGCTGGGGGAGAGGCGGGTGCCTTGGTAGTTGGAATTTGGGTTGTGCTCTCAGACCTCTCCACTGGTTCTCAACTCCATCGCATCCTGCTACATTCACTTCCGAGAACATCTTATTTAAATTTGATTACTGTTTTCCTGTGGAGATATAAAAAAATACACTCCCCTTGGGTGGGTTAGTGCCCCATTCCCTCTCTACTTAATTGCACCTCACCTCCCATATCCCGACATCCCACCCTAGTTGGCTACTATATATAGCCCTGGATTTGGTATGGTACCAGCCGTACTATCTGGGTCTTCTCCCAGGATTTTCTGTATACTGTAGATTTTTCCCGATACCACTTTTGCATTTTTTTTAAAAAAAATTATTATCAAGCTTACCTCAGCGGACTCATATTGTACATGTCCTTTTGCGCTTAGCTAACTTCACTTAGCATAATTTCCTCCAGTCCTTTCCATGTGGAGATGTGCTTCACGTGTTCATCACTATTTCTCAGCGATGCATAGTACTCCATTGTATGTATGTACCATAGCTTTTTAATCCACTCATCAGTTGATGGGAATATGGACTGCTTCCAAATCCTTGCAATTGTAAGCTGTGCTGTGATGAACATTGAGGCACAGATGACTTGTCGTGGATCCTTACTTGCCTCTTCTGGGTATATGCCCAGTAGGAGGATTGTTGGATCACATGGTATTTCAATTTCCATCTGTTTTAGATATCTCCAAATTGATTTCCATAGCATATTTAGCTCTTTTTAAATGTACAATTTAGTGGTGGTAACATATCTGACCTTCTCTGGCTCTCCATTGTCACAAAGTCAGTGTCAGATATGCCTCCATGCTTCATGCTTTACCTATTCTGACACTATGACAGACTGGGTTCAATAGTTTGTTGCACTGACCACATCAAACTCCCAAGCTATACTCACAATCAAGGAAGGTTATTAGGGAAGTTAATAGGTCACCACAGTCAGTATATAGTCATTGGTGCATGGCAACACCCCTCTTACACTAGCAGCCCAATCATGCTCTGCTCCTGTCTTTCTATCATGTGGTCTTTTGGCTTTTGTCAGCAAGGGCCAGGAAGCCAGATTGTTGTTCTTCCTTACAGTCTCAGGCCAGATGAGGAGAAGCGAGGTCATAGTTTCAGTGCTGCTCCTCCGAGTCGCCATGCCACCGTTCTGATGCACTTGGTGGCCTCGACCACTTCAGACAGAGATCCTGAATATGTTCTTCCAAGGTCCTACTATTTCTCTGTCTCAGACGACTCTCTATACACTAAAGAATGGCTTGTATGTAGGTGCGGTTGTCTTGTAGCAGTTGAGTCTATGCGAGAGTTGGCACCACCCGCCTGTGATCTTCCTGCATTTTGCATTGTTGTATGTGGGAGCTTAAGTCTGAAGAAAGATTTATGAATTCGCATCAGACTTATGGACTTGATCTGGACTGGGCTGGGATTTTTTTCCCGATATATAACTACTTCTCAAGGTAGCCCTCTCTCTTACATATATGTGTGTCTCTGGATTTGTTTCTCTAGCCAACCTGGCCTAACACGGTACTAACTTTGTGGTAAAATTGCTGGTTCATATGGTGATTCTATTTTAGCCTTTTGAAGAAATGCTATTTTCCACATAGGATGGAGCATATTTAGCCACCCAGCTTCCACTGCCGGAATAATGAATGGATCTGGCAAAAGTACCGTTACAATGATCCTTAGAAGTAAGGATGGCAAAATTTCATCTCTTGTACTTTGGTCATATTATCAGGAGGGGCAAGTCCCTGGGGAAGGACATTGTGTTAGTCCAGATAGACTAGAGAAACAAATTCATGGAAATTCATATGTGTATAGGAATGATCTTTATATACAAGAGCAATCGAGGAAATGTCCCATTCCAGTCCAGATGAAGTCTGTAAGTCCAATATTAGCCCATATGTTTGATAGCAATCTATAAAGTCCTCTTCGGACTTACGAAACTCATACAATGCCGAATGCAGGAAAATCACAGGCCAGTGGGTGGGAAATTTTGTGGATCCAGTGGTGTTGTGAGCATTTCAGCACTGGCATGGATCTCCACTGACTTCTTCGGCTCCAGATCTGGCTCCATCAGCTACTCTCCATGTGTCTTTTCCACAGGAATGTCTCACAGGAAGTGAGCCTTGTCAGTAAAGAGTCTCCATGGGAGTGAGGAGAGAGAGAAAGAGAGAGAGAGAGAGAGAGAGAGAGAGAGAGAGAGAGAGAGAGAGAGAGAGAGAATCTTTTGCCACCAAGGAGAAATACAGAAGTTCCCAGCATCCTCAGGAGTAGGCCATGCCCACACAGAGGTCTCATTGGCTAGGACCTGATTGATAGGCTAGATGCCACCCTTTTACTTTCAATCCTTTCAAATTGACAAAAAATTATATAAGTACCGCAGACATCATGTTTAATTAAGTAGAGGGTCTTTGCAAAAGAGGAAGCCCCTTAATGAGATGAATTGACTCAGTGGCTGCAAAAATAGATTCAAACATAGCAAGAGTTATGTGGGTGACGAAGGACCTGGTAATGTTTTGTCCTGTTGCACACAGGGGACTGACATCATGGCACACAACAATGGCTAATTGCTTTTGACTCTAGGACTCTGAACCATTATCAGTGGTTAGAAAAATGTATTATGGGTGAACTAATTATCTGATTCACCGTCATAATATCTTGAGATGTGTTTCACAAAATGTGTAATTGTGTTTCTTTCTGAGAGTGGTGTTTCCTGCTGGCTCTAGGAATGCTTAATGTCATGTGCTACAATATTGTAATTAATTTTAGCATGACTGCAGGGTATATATATATGTATATAGATATATATTTCTTCATATAGGTGTGCTATGTCTACAGCCAGTAAGTACTGTTGATGTGTAGGCTGCAGTGCCCAACATTCTGTGATTATATAATTGTGCAGCTACACATTAGGAGATAAAGTTGCTGTAGGATACTTTTTAAATAAGTAGATTTAAGAAATTAAATATTATGTTTCCTTTATTTAGATGAAAAAATAAGATACTTAAATTCTACCCAAGATACACAATGTACTTAGGAAGCAAAAGATGTAATAAATGTGGAAGGTACTTATGTAGGAATGAGGAATAAAGATAATAGGAAACAATTAAAGCTACTCTTTTCCCTATCATTTCATTTATCTCTTTTTCAGGTCCTTCAACTTGGATGGGGATTAGGATAATTCTCTTCGTCCCACCCTTATCTCTGGTTGAATCTTTTTTATTCTTGGACTATTGTGAAATCAGTGGTTAGCATATATTGAATGCTTTTGACATGTCAAGCACTATTTGAAGTTTTATCTTAAAGCATGTATCAAATTATTTTAATCTATCAATATGATTTCTTGGTTGATTATATTAGTTGATTGCATTAGTTGGGGCAATTGAGTAGCCAGTATACATTCTTCCCTTTCTATTGACTCAAATTTTGCTTGAGGGTGTCACTGTGCCCAATTAAACACTGAAAGTTGTTAGTGTCCATCACTGCGAACCTGACTCTGTGATGCAATTCTGCCTAATGAGATGTACAGGACTTTTGTTTTCTTGATAAAATGAGATAGACATGGCTAGAATGAAACTCTCGACCTACTCTACTTCTTTTGCCTTTAGATGTATGAGTATATGTGGCTGGAATTAGACCTGCTCTATTACAAACCTGAGGTAATGAGTCAGCAAGTAAAAAAAAGGTAGAAAAATGATTTCATTGTTAAGGACAATGGGGGTCTGAAGCAGAGACTCTAAATCCATCTGTAGACAATAGGACATCCATTCACAGAAGGGTCAGCCAGGGTATAGTATAGCACTGATGTAACACACAACGTTCTTTAATGGTTCATCTTACCCCCCACTATCATGACCTCACTTCTACCTTACACACCCCGCTAGGCAGGAGCATGTACACTGGTCCAGAGAGAGATTTTGACATTGGGAATCCAGGACAGATAAATTCCTCAAGAACAGAAATGGGAGTAGTGATACCAGGAGTGAAGGAAGGGGGAGCCTAAAGCAATCATCAAAGCACAACCCCCACTCTGCCCCCAGGGGAACGAACGACAGAAACATAGGTGAAGGAAGACAGGGCCTGTGTAAGATATGAAACCAATGCTTTATTATTTATCAGGGTCACAAGGGTGGGGTGGCCAGAGGGAGGGAAAAAAGAGGAGTTGATATCAAGAACTCAGAAAGTAAATGTTTAGAAAATAATGATGGCAACATATGTACAAATATGTTCAATGCAATTGATGAATGGATTTTATAAGAGCTGAAGAGCCCTTTATAAAGACATACACACACACGCACACACACGCGCGAAGAACCTAGGATTCTGACGGAATTGTTGAGCTATTGAAACTGTCTACTTAGCTCTTTGATAAATCTATGTGCTATTTTAGGGGTGACATAGGATATGAACTCACATGGTCTCTTATAAATCCAATTCCATATCGCATTCCCATTGTGTTATGCTGTAGGACCTATTTCTCAGGAAACTTGAGTTCTGTCCCAAACCTCTCTCTAACTGCCTCTTCTTTCGCCGCTTCCTCCTCTTCCTCTTCTTGCCCCTCCCCCAGAGATATCTGAGTTTCTTACTTTCCTACTAACACCTGGGACTTTATCTTTTTTTCAAGCAGAAATGCAACCTCATGTGTTTTAAAAGTCAGATAGGGGGGCATAATTGATCCAAGTAAACAGATTGCAAGCAAATCAATTGTGGTGAATTGTCAGTTATCTACTACTGTGTAACAAATTACCTCCACATTTCATGGCTTAAAATGTTAGACATTTATTTATTATTTTATTCTGTATGAAAACATACATGGCAAAACATACACCAACTCAACAATTTTGACACATATAATTTCATGATATTGATTATATTCTTTAAATTGTAGAATCATCCTCACTAATATTTTCCAAAATTTCCCACCAGTAACATAAACTTACCGTCCTTAAGGTTCTCATCTTATTTTCCAAGTTGCAGTTGTAAACGTGATCACATAATTCTTTTAAAAAGCATACTACATGAGGCAGACATTCTTTACTAATTAAGCTAGACTAGTCTTGGGTTTAAAGATAATGTCAGAGTATATTCATTTGGGTTTACCTTATTACAATTTTTCTCAGGGTAATGGTTTCAGGGAATGGATTTGTAAAATCTACATACCATAAAAATAGAAAGTTCTGATTCTTAATCTTTAATAGAATCTTTGATAAAAATGCTTGGTAATAGTATCCAGGCATTATTTAGCACTTCTGATCTTATGGAAAAAATCAGCCTTTCTGTAATCTCTCGTTCACAGAAGCAATTTAACATTCATTACAGTTCTTCCATAGATTCTTTCTTCCAATGTTTTCCAGGCATAGGAAGGGACTAATTGCTGTACTTTTGATGACCACTGGCAAGCTTTTGAGAAAGTATTATTCATTTTTACCTTTAACACTTTGTTGCTGTTGTGAATTATAGAGCAAAATATTTCCATTCAATTATTTGTAAATAATGTGTTTTATGTGGATTGCAATACACAATATGTAATATCACTTATTTCACTTCCTAGCTGTGCTTTCTTTTTCTATTTCTTCTTCTTTTGTAACTCTTCTGAACTTTGCCCTTGGATAAATTGTGCCCTTTTATCTCAAATTGTTGATTATTCTAAGGCATCCATAAATCCCTTGTGTTATTGTTCTCCTTATAGCCTCGTCTATTGTTTGGCTGAAAATTGAGCATGAATATAAGTTCACTTCCATACGTAAAAGATGTTTTAGGGATGTTATCTTGGGGGTTCCACTAGTTTATATTCAACCTATAAGGATGTTTTTTTAAAAATGATTTTGAGTTTTGTCTACATCTTGGTCTCATTCTATCCATGAACTTCTAGCGTGATCCCTTTCAGAGCAGCAGTGGTGTTACTTGGACACCATCTATTTTTTCCAATCTTAAGAGTGAATGATTGATATTTGTGTAGTCCATTGTACTAATTGCTCCTATGCATCATTGATTTTCATCACTTTTCTTTATTCAAGGGAGAGCGAAACCAATAGTTGCATCTTAAATGGCTGTTCATAAGTTTCTGAGATCCCAGTTGCTGTTCACCAAAGTAAAATATAGAAAGAACATTGTCCTTGTGGGCCATGTTATGCCAATTAATCTGGGTGTTTCCAAGAACCCTGACCCAGTTACTCATTCCTTAAGGCATTTCATTTTGTCTAGGATGTTTTCATAGTTTTGTCCTTTGTTTGCCCTACCACATTCATGAATATATTTGCAGCAAAGGAGAAATACACATGTATAAATACCCTTTGTCTAGATTATATTTATGCCCTTTGTTTAGCTCATGGGTACTCCCATTTTTACTCCAATATCCAGTCAACTTGAGTGTATCCCTTCATCTATGCAATCATTGTTGCAGCAGCATTATGTATAAACAGTATGTTTTTCTTCTCAGTGTCTCCTCATGCCTCTTTCTTTCTTTCCTTTTCTTTCTTTATTTCTTTTGTGCTGATTTCCTTTTCATTGTATATTACTTCCCCCTTGTCCAAGTTAACACATGTCTACCCTCTAGTTAGTAATTTACCATCTCCTCCGATTCCTGGTAGCCATCAAGAACTAGTTCTTTTAGTGTAAAAAAACTTTCCTTGATTTCTTATAGTAGTCCTCTCATTGTGTGAGAGGTCTGCCCTTTTGTGATTGACCAGTTTCACATTTAAGTTTTTGGCCATCCTGAAATTCTTTTTTGTATATAGTGTGAGGTATATAGGTCTTATTTCATTTTTACTGAAAAATCATATTTAATCTGGCCAGATCACTTGTTAAAGAGATAATCTCTTTCCATTTAATAAGTTTCAGCCTTGTGCCAAAGATCAATTGTCCATGGTGGATGGATTTACAAAGAACAGCATATGCACATGAACAGCAGTTCATTTCTGTAAATTTTGCTCTCTTAGTCTATGTGTCTGTTATTATATTAGTACAGGCTGTTTTGACCTCTGTGGCTGTGTTGGGCTTTAAGATTGGGAAGTGTCAGGTCTTTTATTTTGTATTTCTTTTGTACTTTGCTTATCTGGGGGCCTCTCTCCACCCCCTGCCCCCCATATAAGGTTGGTAATGATTTTCATCTCTTTAAAAAATGCTCTTTGTTAGTTCTGATTGCATGGTCCTGATCAACACTCACCTTCACGAAAAGATAGCTGAAGATAAGGGTTTATAACAAAGTGTGGTGAAGAAAGTAGGTGGTGCCCAGCTAGCCATTGGAATAGTGTCTGGGGTCTTAAAAGCTTGTTCTCAAACAAACAGCCATATAAGGGAGAAGTCATCTAGGTTCACATGGAAGAAGCACAGCTTGTATGATCCAAAGATGACAATTAAATTTTTTGAATATAGTAAGGGGAAGTTTATCAGAGCAAAAATTATTAATATTCACTTTGTATAAGGCTGAAAAGGACACTGAGAGCCCCAAACCCATCTACAGAGTATCTAGTCAGGCCAAGTCATTGGCATATCTGCTTTAGGCAGACAAGAGTCTGTCTATCAGGAAGCAACCATTGTAATCTCAAATAGGATGAATCAAACTCCCTACTTGGCCAGATGATCTTCCCATAGACCCAACCTGAATTGGTTCTGGGTTCAAGAATCTGTTACTTGTTCCACGACAGATATTTCTTCCCAGGATTTTAGAATGTTGATGAGGGTTTTTAAAAATCATTTTATTGGGGGCTCATACAACTCTTATCATAATCCATACAGTAATCCATTGTGTTAAGCACTTTTGCACATTTGTTGCCATCATCTTATTAAAATATTTTATTTCTACTTGAACCCTTGGTACCAGCTCCTCATTCCCTCCTTCTCCCCCTCCTTCTCTTATGAACCCTTGAAAATGTAAAAACATTGTTATTTTGTCACGTCTTACACTATTCAATGTCTCCCTTCAGCGACTTTTCTGTTGCCCATCCGCCCAGAGAGAGGGTTATATGTAGATTTTTGTATTCAGTTCTCCTTTCCTCCCACACCTTCCCCATCCCTCTCCTGGTATTGCTACTGTCATGATTGGTCCTGAAGGGTTTATCTGTTCTGGATTCCCTGTGTTTCCAGCTCTTATCAGTACCCTTTTCATGCTCTAGTATAGCTAGATTTGTAAGATAGAATTGGGATCATGATAGTGGCATGGAGGGAGGATAAGAGAGCTAGAGGAAAGTTATATGTTTTATAAATGCTTTACTGTACCCTGACTGGCTCATCTCCTTTCCCCTATCTTTCTGTAACAGGATGTCCAGTTGCCAGATGAGCTTTGGGTCTCCACTCCTCAGCCCCCCTCATTCACAGTGATATGAATTTTTGTTCTTTGATGCCTGATACCTGATCCTATCAACACCTCGTGATCACACAGGCTGGTGTGCTTCTTTCATATGGAAATTGTTGCTTCTCAGATAGATGGGCGATTGTTTACCTTCAAGCCTTTAAGACCCCAGATGCTACCTATATCTTTTGATAGCCAGGCACCATCAATTTTCTTCACTACGCTTATTTATGCACTTGCTTTGTCTATAGTGATTCTGTCAGGAAGGTGGACATTGCAGGATGCCAGTTTAATAGAACAAAGTGTTTTTGCATTGAGGGAGTACTTGAGTGGGATCCCTGTCCATCTGTTACCTTAATATTAAAGCTGTATATATATTTTCCCCATCATCATATATAAATATATTACATATGTACATGCCTGTTTTTAGATCTCTATAATGCCCTTTCCTCTGTTATCTTTTACTTTCTTCTTGTCCCATGATCAGGCCCATCCTTCATTTGGGTTTCAGTAATACCTATCCATTACATTGCCTTTGATCAAGCCCTTCCAGGCCTCTTACACTCTCCTTGCAAATGATTTTGGATCACTTGTCCCTGGATTTGTTAACACCCACTTCTTTTCACCACCCCCCCTCCCCTGTCCCTCCAGAACCCTTGGTATCATTATTTTCTTCTCCAGATTGTTTACCCTGACTATCTTATCTAGATAAACCTGCAGAGATAATAATATGCACCAAAAACAGGAGAGCAAACAGCAACAAAACAAAATAGCAATAAAACCAATGACAAGAAAAAAAAAAGAAGAAAAGAAAAGCCTACTAGTAGTTCAAGGTCCATTCACTGATCTTTAGGAGTGTTTTCCAGTTGAGTCTGACTGGGTGCCACACACTGACCCCAAAGTCTATTTTTGGTATTCCTTGGATACTTCATTGCTCTATTCCCTTTGCTGTTCTGTTGCACGCCCTTAGTGTTTCACCTCAGTGTGGTGAGGACAGATTGGGTGCTATTCCTGAACTGTGTCTCTAGCATTGTCCCCTGTAGCTCTCAGTGAGGGACATTGTGTCTCATGATAAGGCTGGCCCTAAGGTCCTCTCTGTGCTTTGATTGCTCTGAACAGGAATATCATCCTCAGGACTTGGTGGACCAGGATGTGTTTCCTTCTCTCTTCCTCTCCCTTCATTTGCTCCTGTGTGCTCTGATGTCCCTCTCCCTGAGTTATAGCTTCAGTGCTGTCCTCTGAAGGGAATTCTCCTGGTGGGGGTGGAGGGTGGGGTGTCTATCCACGTAGTTGGGATTGGGGCAGGCCTCTTGATGAGGGTCTTTTCTTTCTTACTTATTATTTGTATTTTGGTTTTTATATTATTATTATTTTATCCTTGCCACATTATTCTGATTTTTATTGTTTTTGTTGGGATTCCCAGTTTGTGAAGCACAGGAATAGTGGATGCATAGTGATACTAACTGATACAAGGGTTTATAGGGGGACTCAGGGGTGAGGAGTGAGTCTTTTAATTTAAGTGAGATGAATCTTTCAATTTGTTTCAGTAATATTCTAATTAATTTTCTTTGAAATTTTCTAGATAAACATTCATTTCTTATGGAACTTCTGAAGGACTAGGAATCTAGGATTGACTTAGCTGAATGGTTCTGTCTCAGGTCTTTCATGAAGCTGCAATCAAGATGTTGATGGAGTATCAGTTATATGAAGATTTGAATAGAGTAGGAGAATCAATTCCCAAGAGGGTGTGCTCACATTGCTGTTAGCTGGATAATTGGCTCTTGAGTTTAAGAGGATTCATAGTAATTTCAAATTCTCCTTTTCCTTCTTACTTTAATATTAGCAGAAGTGATTTTTATTTAGAAATAGCTTCTACATGGGCTGAGGCCTGGTGGCATAAGTGGTTGAGTGCGGGACTGCAACCCGTGGGCTTGGTGGTTCAAATCCAGTGGCGGTTCTCAGGAGCAGCACTGGGTAGTGCCCATGACCACCAGAGGCAGTAATGCACCTTCCCCCCCCCCCCCAAAAAAAAAAAAAAAAGAATTAGCTTCTACTATGACTATAAGAATCAGTTCCATTCACAAGGAAGAGATGAACCAGTCAGGGTGCAGTATAGCACCAATGAAACATACAACTTTCTTACTAGTTCTTTAATGATTCTCTATCCCCCCTCCCCCCCCCATCATCCCAGTTCTACTTTGCGAATCCGGCTAGACCCGAGGATGTACACTGGTACAGATAAGAGCTCAAAGCACAGAGTATCCAGGACAGATAAACCTCTCAGGAACAATAATGAGAGTAGTGATATCAGGATGGTCAGGGGAAGGTAGTGCAGGGGGGTGGGGGGAAAGAAAAGGAGAATCAACCACAATAATCAACATATCACCCCCTCCCAGGGGGAGGGACAACAGAAAAGTGGGTGAAGGGAGACAGAAGTCAGTGTAAGACATGAATATATGTATATATATACATACAAATATATATAATTTATAGATTATTAAGTGTTCCTGAGGGGGGGGGGATTGAGGAGCTGATACTCAAGGCCTCAGGTAGAAAGAAAATGTTTTGAAATGATGATGGCAACATGTGTACAAATGTGTTTGACATAATGGATGTGTGTGTGGATTGTGATAAGAGCTGTGAGCTCCCAATAAAATAATTAAAAAAGGAAGGAAGGAAGAAAGACTCCTATCACTCCTACAGTAGGCACTGGTAATACTTGCTTTTTGTGTTTTTTAGAAGGTCTCTCCCTTGACAATCACAGCTAAGCAATGAAAATCACTCTTAAGCATATCCAAAACATCCAGAGTATTCATTGTCTCGCATATATCTAATACTTAACTAATACTGCATTAAATATAAAATCCAGAAGATAAAGCAAAATTGATAGCAAACAGGTTTTTATGAACTCATGGATGGAATAGAGTTATAAGATGTTAAAGCGTTAATCTAGTCAGATTGAGGTGTCTTCTATTCATGTCTTGGACTAGTTCATTCTGGTTCAACCCCTTGCTGAGAATTTTCCTTTGTACCACTGAGAGACTGAATCAGAGTTTAGATTTTAAGAAGATATTTATTGTAGCAATACAAAAGAGTCACCTGAGGATCTTGTTTAAAAATGTAAGTTCTGGGTCAGTCTATCTAGGGTAGAAAGGCAAGTTCTCAGCAGGGGCTCAACTGAAGTGAATGAGCTGGAAGCCCTGGTTTTGTTTTAAGCAGGTAGAACACCTTTAGACACTAACCAATTACTATTCTTTTTAAATTCTGAAATATGAGGTGGATTGTAGCAAAGGAACTCTGGTGGTACATTGCTTTCTGCCCTTTTTGTGGTAGGCTTTTCTCCAGTCTCTATCTGAATTGGGATACCCAGACAAGTTGGACTTAGTTCTGGTTCTGGTACTTGTAAGCAGTATGATTTGGGATAAACCCCTATCTTTCTCTGAGCTGTCTTTTATAAGGTGGGGGCTATTCATCACATCTGTTTCACACATTTAAATGGAATAAGGTATGTGAAAGCATTTGGGAGACTGTGGCGAACTCTACAACGGGTGGCTGTGACTATTATTAGGTCTTTTAGCAGGCAGTAGTGATGGAGAGAGAGTGGGAGGGAGGGACCGAATGATGGGCCATATTTAAGCCGCCTCCAGGCCTCCTTTGCCTGAATGCCTGGTTGATCCTATGATAGCAAGGTTAATAATAATCCCAATGAAGCATGGAGTGCTTAAGAAACTAGTCTGGGGACAGGGTTGGGTTTGCCAGGGAGGGCTGGTGGTGACATCACATGCTTTAAACCTGTGGTTGGTAGTCAGTCTACTGCTCTATTATTACCTGCTCTGGAAAGGGCGAGTCTAAATTGGAATGCTCTTTCCTCTCTTGAAGCCATTTCTGCTGAGTCTCATAGCGTTGATTATAGTTCTTAGACTCTGCTATTGGCTCTTCCAGTCCTGACTCACCTCTAGACTCATAAATATCCTGCAGAAAACACAGAGGTTTTAAACACGGCCCATCTTTTAATCTTGTGTCTTAATGCGGCCCATCTATGAGCCACAGATATATGGTATTTCCCCCACCCCTCTGCTTTATTATTCCTAAGTCAAGACCAGAAGCAAATATCTTGCTAGAAAATCTTATGATAGTGTCTTTCATGAGAGAGGCAGATAAATGTGGGAAAGTTTCAGTGAAGTTCTGTGAGCTGAGGTGGTAAATTGTGTGCCCTGGTGTGGTATATTGTTTCCCTAAGGTGCCCTAAAGAATAACCACAAACACTGAGACTCAAAGCCGAAGAGACTTACTCTCTCACATCTCTGGAGGCTAGGTGTAATAGGGCCAGCCTATTACAATACCCTCACACCTTCACCAGTGCGGGAAACATCAGTTTAAGTTTCATTCCTTAATGGTCTTGGCCCTTATTAAAATGGAACTGTCTTTGCTGTTCTCAGTCTCTGACACATTTGTAGAAGTAAGTGTGGGTCTATTTGAAGATTAAACTTTATGACTGGAGAAGGCTCAATAAGAAACTGGGGAGAAAGCCACCCCCTTCTATAGAAAAAAAAATGAAAGGGGGATGAGTGGTTGTGAGAGAAGGAGTGACTATTCTAAGATTGCTCTGTGAGAGAAGTCTATGGGACCATCTTATATCCTTAGTGCAGTTTTTTCTTCTGTGCTTTCTCTTGCTAGATGGCACTGTTTATACTTACAGAGATGGGATATGCTTGGGTTTTCTCCCTTCCTTTATTTGTTCTGGGCAGGTGTCGATCTTATTAGCATGGAAAGGAGAACTTGTGAGTGGTAAGAAGCTGCACCTCTGCTTTTTTTTGTAAGACTTTGCAATTGCATGTTATAAGTTGTCTCCAACACTTTAAAAAACATTGACTACAACAATGAGCAAAGTAGTACAAGAGTTTCTAATGACCAGAGATAGATAGTACAGTTCTTCTGGAGGGAAATGTTTATGTATTGTTAACTCATCTTCTTTTTTTTAATGGATTAAAAATAATTTTATTGGGGGCTCACAGACCTTATCACAATCCATCCCTCCATGTGTCAAACACATTTATACATATGCTGCCATCATCCTTTTCAAAACATGTTCTTTTACTTGAACCCTTGGTATCAGCTCTTTATTTTTTTCTTCTCCTCCACCCTCCTGTCCTCATGAATCCTTGATAATTTATAAATTATTATTATTTTTTATGTTTTACACTGACCAATGTCTCTCTTCACCCACTTTTCTGTTGTCTGTCCTCCTAGGACGGGGTTAGATGAAGATTATTGTGATCAGTTTCTCCTTTCTCCCCCCACCTCCCCTTCCCTTCCTGGTATTGTTACTCTCAGTGTTGGTCCTGAAAGGTTTATCTATACTGGATTCCCTGTGTTTTGAGCTCTTTTCTGTACCAGTGTACATGCTCTGGTTTAGCCTGATTTGTAAGGTAGAATTGGGATCATGATAGTGGGGGTAGGGTAAGGGGTAGGGAGGAAGCATTAAAGAATTAGAGGAAAGTTTTATGTTCCATTGGTTATACTGAACTTTGGCACTTCTTTTCCTTATGACCCTTCTGTAAGGGCATACCCTATTGTATACAGATGGGCTTTGGGTCTCCACTCTGCTCTCTCCCCAATTCCCATTGGTATAATTTTTTGTTATAGGTTTTTGATGCCAGGGATCTGATTCCACCAACACCTCATGATCATACAGAATGGTGTGCTTCTCCCATGGAGATGTTGTTGCTTGTTTATCTTCAAACCTTTAAGACCCAGACACCATATCTTTTGATAGCTGGACACCATCAGCTTTCTTCACCACATTTACTATGCACCCATTTTGTCTTCATCGATTGTGTTGGGAATATGAGTATCATGGAATACCAGGTTATTAGAACAAAGATTTATTTCATCGAGGCAGTATTTGAGTAGAGGCCCAATGTCCATCTGCTACCTTAATACTTAACATATAAATATGTGTACATAGTTCTATTTCTATATTGTTATATAGAAATATATTTACACATGTACATGCCTGTATTTATACCTCTATAAATGTCCTTTGCCCCCTAGTTCTTTCCTCTTTTTTTCTTTTACTTTTGTCCCTCTTGTCCCACTGTCATGTTCCACCTTCATTAGGATTTCAGTAATTCCTCTCCATACCTTGCCCTTGATCAAGACCTACCAGGCATCCTGCACCCTCCTTGCCATTTATTTTAGATCACTTGTTGTTCCCTTGTCCCTGAGTTTATTGACATCCATTTCCTTTCCTTGTCTCCATTGACCCCCCCCCCCCCCGGAACCAATGGCTCCATTTCTTCTCTCCAGATTGTTTATCCCTCATGTCTTAAATAGATAGACATGCAGAACAATAATAGCCACAAGAATAAGACAGAGGAAAACCAAATAGCAAAAGAAAATAAAAAAACCCCAAACAAAACAGCAACACAATGACAAAAAAAAATAAAGACGGAAAAGAAAAACCTATAAGTAGTTCCAGGTTTGTTTGTTAACCTTTAAGAATGTCCTTCAGTCTAATCTGATTGGGTGCCATGCCCTGGCCTCAAAGCCTGCTTTTGACATTTCCCTGAGATTCTTAATTGCTTCCTTGCTGCTCGGTTGCAAGCCCTTAGCATTTCCTCCTGGTGTGATGGGGTCAGATCAGGCACAAGTCCCACATTGTGCCTCCAGTGTGGTCCCTCGTAGCACATTGGGTCATGGAGGGATGCCTGTCCCGTGGTGGTCTGGCCCTAGGTTCCTCTCTGTGCATTGGTTGCTCTGAACAGGAATATTATCCTTGGGGTTTGGTGGGCCAGGATGTGTTCTACTCTCTCTTCTTCCCTGTTGATTTGCTCTGATCAGATGTGCTCCTCTCTCAGTGCTGTAGCTTCAGTGATGTCCTCTGAAGGGAATTCTTCTGGGGGGAAAAGGTGGGGTAGTGGAGATTTAGGCTGTTCCCACACACCTCTCTGTTGGTTCCCTGCTTCATGCCAGCATGTATTCATGTCTTGATGCACTGGATTAAAGTCTGGTACTTCTTTCCCTCTCCTGTGTAGATATAAAGAACATTCTCCCCTTGAGTGGGTTAGTGCCATGTTCCCCCGCTATCCATGTGTTAAATCATTTTTTGTTATGATGACTTTTTTTTGTTAATTGAAGCAGGAACTAGCAAAGACTGAATTGAATGGGGTAAAAGAAATCTATTGTTTGAATAATATATGGTATTGTGGTTTCATGAACTGTTGTAGATGATCCAAAGATCTATGAAGTAATATAAAAGCTGAGAGTAGATTTTTTGATTATTTTTATTAATCACAGCCTATAATTATTATAGGTATTACAGATATTGTGTGTTCTTGCCCATCTTCCCCATTAGAGTAGACCCCAGTAAGGACAAGGCTCTGTCCTCTGTTCTTTTTTCTGTTCCCTACCACTGAGCACAACGACTGGCAGATATTTGTGGAATGACAGATTGATACCCATGTTATACAATGCTTCAAAATTGCCTTACCCTAAATTCACTTCATACTAAAAATGAAGTAGCTGAAGACTGTTTAAAAAAATAAAACATAAGCAAAACCCAATACTGATGAGAACTCCTATATATGTATATCCTCCTGCTCCAGACAGATTAGTATGGTTCCATATATCAACATCTGCCATTAAAAAATAAATTATTCACCAGCATTAGATCCTTATAAATGACATCAATCAATTATCATTGTAGGTCTGAGTCTTGGCGGATTGTTTTCAGGGGCTAACTTGATAAAAGCTCTTAACTCTTCATATTCCTCAGAAAGGATTAAAGCAATTTGGGCACCCACCAGGCTTCTTTCCTTCCGTCCCTATTGAAGATTTAATTAATGTGTGCACTATTTGGGCTGCCCATTCCAACACTGCTGGACACAGACAGAAGCAATAGCTTAAACAGGAAGAATGGGCCCAACCCCCCCACCCATCACCATTAAGAAGAGTTAAATCTGGCAAGTGCTTCCGTTTAATGGCAGTGAATCAAAGACTCCTGTGCGAAGGCTGAAGACTTGCTTCTATAGAGAAGTCCCTGCTGCGCCTTTACATATTGAAATGAATCATTGTCTCCCATGTCAGTTTTGCTCTTCATTTGTTTGATGTATTTTATCTGCATTTGGAGGTATTAACAATCCAGGTTTTCATCTATTGTATTTATTGTCACACATGTATACTTCCCTTCTCTGTAAACCCATTAAAAATGTTGTTTCAAGACATTAAAGGACAATTAGCATCCTGCCTCGCCTCAGCAGCTCCGTTCTCTGGATACCTCTTTATAGTTAGCAAAATGAAAGAGATGCTTTTTATTTGGTCTCACGCATGAGGCGACTAGCTTGCCGTGGCTTGCAAGGGATTTCCCTGGTTTTAAAATGGGACGTTTTATATCCCAGAACCCTTTTAGGAAACCTGGAAAGATGGGTCACCCTGCCCCACATTCTTTTGTTGAAAGAATCTTACAAGGTACGCAATTGGTTTTGAGTCCAGCATGACATTTTAAAGGATAATAAATCTCCACTGTGGCAAAGCAGCAAAGTCGATAGGCAGCGAGCGCACACACATAGGTTTAATATATGTGCTTTAGGGAATTGCCTTGTGCAGGATTCTTGGAAGCAATATACTGCCCTTTGGGTGATGGGTGTTTTACTTCTTCTTGGTCCAGGAGTTCAGGGTCAAGTTATTCAAAAGCATTTGAAGTTGTTTAGAAAGTTGTGAAGAATTGCACCAGGCTAAACAAGTAATACATTGCCTCAAGGTTGATTCCGGAGGAGCTGGTGATGTATATTGAAAGTAGTAGAGAATAAACCACGACTGCAAAGCAATCTTACATCAGTAGCAGATTCCCCTCCACACAAACGTGATGGATCGGGGCATTGGAAAATGCCCCGGCTCTTTCTTTTGTTGCGCTTGACACATGAATGCTGAGGGAGAAACAGGCTGTAAGCTAGCCTTTTCAGCCGGGTGGATCAGGGAATATTGTATTCAGTATCTGAGCAGCCTAACCCTCTTTTGTACATGCTAGTTCTTTGACTATAGCTAAAGGAATCTTTTGAACGTGTTGTTCTGTTTTTCTAACCCCCCACCCCATCCCACTACCATTTAAAAAATCTATCATTCGATTCCTGGAGAGCAGAAGCAGCGGGCCTAGCAGCAAGAGCAAGCAGGTGGGTCAGGTAGATGGGACTTAAATTCTTGTTCTGCCCAGTAGTAACTCTCAAAGGTGGGCAAGTATCTTGAGTTCATTAAGTCTCAGTTTCATCTTTGACAAAATAGGTTTGTTGATTCTTCTCACAGTTGCTGTAAAGGTTAAATAAAACGAATGTACTTAGTAGATACTGAGATTAGATTAAAATGACTAATAAACTCATATAGACTACTACGGGGCACCCACATACCAAACAAACAAAGAAACAACAAGCAAACAAACGCGCAGCTCTTGAGTCCATTCTGAATGCCTTTCGGTTTGATAAATATTGTCCATGCAGTAGAGACATTTTCCAAACAGGAGTCAGAGTGTGGAATCTACCTCAGGTTCCACCCTGAACTCTTCTTGTAGGCTTTGTTTTCCACTGATTGTGCAAAAAGTTCCATGAATCTGGGAAGTCTGTGAGGTGTGATCCTGACATGTATTTGTCTTAAAAAGCAACTCTTCTCATGTTTTGTTCTCATTACTGAGGTCTGGCTCAAGAGGGAGGTCTGCGCAGACTCACATACCGTGCTACCTGACCTCACGCATCCTTTCTTCACTCTCCAGCCATTGCAGATGAGACCAGTGGGACCATAAGATTCTCTTTGAGACCAGTGTTGTTGTTATTGCTGTTGGAGACTGTGGAGTTAGTTCAAACTCATAGTGACTCTATGTACAACAGGACAAAAGACAGGAAGGGACAATTTAACCAGGGCGCAGTTTGGAACGCACATCGTTCCTCTAGTTCAACAACCCCTTTGAGGGTTCAAGGGCCCTTTCACAGGGATCGACCAATTCATAACAGTAACAAAATTGCAATTATGAAGTAGCAATGAAAAAATTTTGGGGTGGGGTGGGGAGTCACCACAACATGAGGAACTGTATTAAAGGGTCGCAGCATTAGGAAGGTCGAGAACCACCTCTAGTTCCTGAATGCTTTCCACCCCTGCTACTATAACCCCGTTTTACCGTACAAATCTAGCTAGTCCAGAGTTCTCACATTGGTACAGATAAGAGCTCTCAAAACATACAATTCTGGACAGATAAAACCCTCAGGAATAGTGTGGGAGTAGCGATATCATGAGGGGAAGGAGGTGTTTGAGGGGGAGTAAGGGGAAGAAAAGGAAAACCCAAGACAAGGTTGAATATATATAGCCCAACCCTTCAGAGGGACAAATAACAGGAATGAAGGTGAGCAGACAGCGTAAGACACAAAATGACAATAGTAAAATGTAATTGATCAAAGATTCATGAGGGTGGGAGAATGGGGGAAGGATGGAGAAAAAAAGGAACTGATTGATACCAAGGGCTTCAGTAGGAAGAAAATGTTTTTGGAAAAGTTGTTGACAACCTATGCATGAGTGGGCTTAATACATTTGAATAATGGATTGTTATAAAATTTGAAAAACCTCTCAATAAAATGATAAAAAAAGACGGTCCAATCTTATGCTATGTTGACCAAAGCCACTGTGTCAATTCTCTTCCTTGAGGGGCTTCCTCTTCTTTGAGGACCAAGCACATGTCTTTTATCAGGGACTTATCCTTCCTGATAACATGCTCAAAGCATGTGAGATTAAAGCTTGACATCCTTGCTTCTAAGGAGCATCCAGGCTGTACTTATTCCAGCACATGTTTGTCTATTCCTCTGGCAGTTCATGGTGTATTTAATATTCTTTGCCAACACCTTAATGTAAAGATCAATTCCTTTTTGGTCTTCCTTATTAATTGTCCAGTTTTTGTATGCATAGGAGATCATCAAAATACCATGGCTTGGGTCAAGCACACCTTAGTCCTCAAAGGAACATCTTTGATCATCTTTTGCCCAGAATTATATCATATTTAATTTTCTTACTACTGTTTCTAGGGCATTGATTTTGGATCCAAGTAAAATTAGATCCTTGACAACTTCAATGTTAATTATTGGTTTAGTTGTGATGATTATTGCTTTCTTTAAGGTATAATCTGTGCAGTGAGGCTGTAGTCTCTAATCGTCAGCAATTGCTTCAAGCTCTCTTGGCTCTCGTCAAATAAGGCTGTGTCTTCAGCACAACACAGGTTGTTAGTGAGTTTACTAGTCCTGATACCAGATTCTTCTTCATGAAGTCCTTCCTCAGATCATTCTGCAAGCAAGATATGGATTGAAAAGGAAAGGTCAAAGTGTACACTTCTTCTGACTTTTAAATCATGCAGCGTCCTCCTGTTCTGTTTGAATGGCATAGACTTCTTGGTCTATGTATAGCTGCTTCATGAACTCATCTAAGTGTTTTGGGATTCTCATTCTTCACAATGTTGTCTATAATTTGTTATGATGCACACAGCTACATATATTTGCATTGTCAATTAAGTCAATTAAATACACCTTCCTAATTGTGTTAGAAACACAATTAGAGAAATGAAACCAGGACACTAACCATTCTCTTTATGTATTTATTAGATAGAAAGATATATAACATAAGAAAAAAACAGCTAACTAATCTATAAAGCAGTACAAATGGCTCGGTGCAACTCACTTGCATGAGACAGCTGGTACACTGGCAGTCCTTCGAGTCTTGACGGCTGCTGAGTAATTCAGGTTATCCGGCCACAGGCAGCAACAGTCAGCCAGATGACAGAGGCCAACAGTCCCCAGCTCAAGAGATGTATATTTCAGGAGCCTGGTGAAACAGGACTTGAAGGAACCTTAACTCACAGCAACACAGTCCACAATGAGGTGCCCCATGGGTAGTGTAGCTTGGAGATCAAGGCTCAGGACAAACAAGGCAGCCAGCTTGTCTGAAGATCCAAGAGCAAGAGAACCAGGGAGGGGGCTTGCCCGAGCCATTTATATATCTGCCCTTCAAATGATCTTACATGTGTTCATTGGCCATGTTGTCACAACAAACCTACCTATCTTGTTTGGCCATGTTGGCACAACAAGCCTACCTATCACACTAATATTCTCTGACATCACCAATGACATTATGAATTGGAATAGCAAAGTCTAGTTAATAGATGGTGATGCTGACGCTGGAAAGTCACCATCTAGGTGTTGAAGGCTCAGGGAATCATCATTTTTATGACAGCCTCAAGAAAGCAGGTTTTTGTCAGCTGCCCATGAGTCTGCTCCTAATTCCTAGGAACCGATCAGACTGTGAGCTGCCACAAGGACCTCAATGACTGCCTTTGAGAACACGGCTCTTTGACCCTTCCTCTTGATCTGTCTTTTTCCCCTCCCTTCTGCTTTTATTTCATTTTTAAAATCACTTTATTGGGGGCCCATACTTCTTTTATCACAAGCCATATATCCATCTATTGTGTCAGGCACATCTATACCTTTGTTGCCATCATCATTTTCAAAGCATTTTCTTTCTACTTGAGCCCTTGATATCAGCTCCTCATTTCATCCCCTGCCCCATGAACCCTTGATAATTTATCAAATATCATTATCTTTTCATGTTTTACACAGCTCGATATCTGCCTTCACCCACTTTTCTGTTGTCTGTCCCCCCAGGATGAGGGCTATATGTAGATCCTTGTTATCAGTTTCACCTTTCTATCCTACCCTCCCCTTCCCCTCCTGGTATTGCTACTGTCATTATTGGTCCTGAGGGGTTTATCTGTCCTGGATTCCCCATGCTTCCAGTTCTTATCTGTACCAGTGTACATGTTTTGTTCTAGCTGGATTTATAAGGTAGAATTTGTAAGGGGTCATCATAGTTGAGGGTGGGAAGGGAGAGGAAGCATTAAAGAACTAGAGGAAAGTTGTTTGTTTCATTGGTATTATACTACACCCTGGCTGGTTCATCTCTTCCTTGTGTCCAATTGTCTACAGGTGGGCTTTGGGTTTCTACTCAGCACTTCCCCTCATTCACATTGATATGATTTTTTCGTTCTGCATTTTTAATACCTGATACCTGATCCCATCGATACCTCAAGATCACACAGACTGGTGTACCTCTTCCATGTAGACTTTGTTGCTTCTTAGCTAGATGGTCTCTTGTTTATCTTTAAGCCTTGAAGACCCCAGATGCTATATCTTTTCATAGCCAGGCACCATCAACTTTCTTTACTACATTTGCTATGCCCATTTTATCTTCATTGATCATGTCAGGAGGGTGAGCATCAGGGAGTTATTAGAGCAAAGTGTTCTTGCACTGAGGGAGTAGTTGAATAGAAGCTCAATATAAATATATGTACATAGATCTATTTCCCTAGCTCTCCTTATCTGTCTTTGTTTGAAAGCTCCACTGAAATCTGTTCAGTGGAGTACAAACAGACAAGTTTGTACTAAGAATTCACTAAGTACTGGCTGCGTTTGAAATATTTCATCTGGGAATTGAACCTGGGCCTCATGTATGGAAGGTGAAACTCCTGCCACCAGACAACCACTGGATGTGCACTTGAGGAAATGTAGGAGAGAAAAGAGAGAGCAATTCAATGGAGAATAGAAGTGGGAGGGATAGTGTAACAATGAAGAAAGTGACTTTTTTGCTTTCATTCTCCATTCTGTTCGCCCACAAAGTCTGACCCTTTCTAAAACTGAATGCTTAAAATTTCCCTATAACCACGTTTACCTAGGTAAATTCCAATAGATTTATTTTTTTGTTCATTATCCCCAACCACAACCTAAGACACATAATAACTGAGATTGAGAATTCTTTTAAGAAAAAGATTTGTCTTATTCCCTTAAATATTAGCATTTGCTTCAATACTCTGTTGAAAGTAGGCACTCAATTAATTTACATATGTATGTATGTATATATATGTGTATATATATATAACAAACTCAAATCTCACTGCCATCATGTTGATGTGAATTCATAGCAATCTACAGGGCAGGTTAGAACTGACCCTGTAAGTTTCCAACTGTAACTCTTTACAAGAGTAGAAAGTCCTGTCTTTCTCCCAAGTGCATATAGAAGTGACATAAAAATGATATACTTGCATATGAATAGTACCATTGATGGTTTCGAGATAAAAGTTTTAATTGTACCTGCTAATTATTTTTCAAGAAATATTTCCCTAGGTCTGCATAATTTTTCATTTCTGAGTAACTATGTCTACACTGTAAGGAGTCCCATGGGAGGCACCATGGCTAAGCACTGGGTTCTTTACAGAGTCATCGGTAATCCAAACCCACTCAGAGTGCCTGGGAAGGAAGGCTTGGTGATCTGCTTCTGAAAAGTCTTGGAGCAGGGCTCTACCGTGAGACCCCTCAGGTGACTATGAATTGGAGTCTGTTCTATGCCAAAAGGCAGTGACTGTCACTGGATCTCCAGGACCTGTTCAGGATCATGCTCAATGCTGGCTTTATCCTAAAATGTCTGCTGAACGGAAGGGTTCAGGCTTGCTTTATATACTGCGGAGATATAAAAAGCCATATAATTTATGGTTACTTACAAAAGTAGCTTGCTGTATGTTTGGGAAGATACAGGGTGGGAGGAATTGAACGTGGTTATTTGCAATAGATCCCAAATAGTTGGGAGGACAGCGGGTCACTGGGGGCTAGTGTGTTTTGAGAGAGGTTTTGGACAAACAGGACGTTAATCCTTGAGAGCTGGGTAGGATTTGGCAAGGCTGAGGTCGGTGGGGAGGAGGGGGAGACAAGGAGAAGTAAAAGCACAGAGAGGCGTAATGAGAGTTTTGCAGTGAACGTAGCTTACAATTTAATGATTCACATTAAGATGTTTTCGACAGAACACCCAAGTATGGGAGGCTGTGGAGCAGCTGGCTGAGAGAGTGCTGACTCTGTAGTCAGACCTTCTGCGCGTAAATCCTGGCTTTGAGATGTTGGGCAATTTACTTAAGCCTTTCTGTGCCTCGGTTTCCTCCTCTACAAACTTGGGTATGATAGCGACTGTCTCCGAAGGATGTTTCAAAAGAGATAAAGGATACTGTTTGTAAGGTTTGTAGATTGGTGCCTGGCATTTAGCAAGTGTTTAATCAATGTTAGCTGCTTTTTTCTGTTGTAATGGAATTCTGGTAAGACCTATTAAATTTTGAATTGCTATGCGGAATACAACTCTCTTGGTCGTTAGGAAGCCTGTTACTACAGCATTTGTGGGCACTGGCAGGGATGGGTTAATTGTAGAAACGAACGTTACAGGTGTAGAAGCAGTGAGCGCTGGGGGAGGTGCCTAGACTTGGTGGTCACGGCTAAGGCCGATTGTTCCAAGCAGGGAGTGATCTGATAAACGCAAGAGTTGGAGAGCCACGGACAGGAAGTGTGAGGAGGGGTGGGGAGGGGCCCCTTGGAACAATGGAGGTGTTAGGTGATGAAGGCCAGTGACAGGGTGGTTGTTGTGAGAGCCAAAGGAGCTGGGTCATCGGAGACTCTTCAAGGGAAAGGTGCACACGGCTGCCCAGCATTACGGTCAGCACCCCGATGCAAGCCCCCATCTCCTCTCACTTGGACACTTGTCACCTGCTGCCAACCTCATTCTGCTTCTGCCCTTGTGTCTTATCTCCTTAGCTCCTGCCCTCCCACAGCTGCCACCACACCCAGAAGACAGCGGGAATCCTGTTGTGAATCTCCTGCTGGGTCCTGGGTAGGTCTCTCGGGCCAGGTTCCCTCATCCTCTCTGTGTCATCTTTGTTATCCCTCCAACACAGCACACCTGCTCCTGCCCCAGGAAGTTTTGTTTTGTCTTTTCTTCCTTCTGAACAGCTGCATCGCTGGTTCTTTCATCTTCTTCATGTCCCTGCTCAAATGTCACCTTCTTTCTTAGTGGCAGCTTGCTCGACAGCCCTTTAAAAATTAGCCACCGTGCTCCACTTCGGCAATCCTTGCCCTAGATAGCTTTTGCTTCGTAGAATGCATCATTTTTTGACACCGGATCTATGTACTTTCTTTGCTTATTGTCTCAGTTCCCCACGAGGATGCCAGTTACATAAGGGCAGATATTTTTGTGTGTTTTTTTTTGTTCACAGATGCACCCCCAGGAAGCAGAATAGGGCCGGACTTATAGTTGGTGTTGAGCAACTATCTGTGAGCAGCAAGCCATCATCTTTGCTAGGTCAGGCATCATGTTGGGTACCCCTCTCCCCAGAAGCCGCCACATTTACTCCGGCACTGACCCTGTCTGGTACTTTCTGTTCTCATTCTTTGATGAATGACAAACTTGAGGTACAGGGAGATGAAGTGAGCAGGGGTACAGAGCGGGTAATGATGTCATCGGGACTGGTGTCCAGTGTTTCTGACTAACTCTGGCCCCTCACACCATTTGGCAAGCATTAGGAAGAGATAAGGAAGGAGCAGCAATATGTTGTCCAGGTTCCTGGCCTCTGACAGATGGAAAAGCAGTGAGTGCACTAAGAGGAATGGGAAGAAGACCAATGCTTCAGAAGGAGAATAGCTGATCAAGGAGGTACTGGAGGTAGTAGACACTTCAGTGGGAATCCTGCTCTTGGTTTTGGTGTTAATTGCCATCGAGTTTTCTCAGACTTGTGGTGACTCTTCGTGCAGTGGAACCAGATGTGACCGTGTCCTGGCCTGTCCTCATGGTCCTGGTCTGCCCCAGTCTGTTGTGGTCACTGTGTATTTTCAGTGCCTTCTAATCCAGGGAGTTTGTCTTCCAGGAGTATGGCAGACAATACTCTGTGGTAACCCATACAGCATTCTTTTTGTTTTGTTTTATTTTTTTTGGGGGGGGGGGCTTCACTGCCCTCTGGTGGGAGTGGGAGGCTCAGCCTTGTTCCTGGAGAGCTGCTGTTGGATTTGAACCGCCAAGCCAGTGGGCTGCAGTCCCACACACAACCACTACGCCACCGGGGCTCAGCCCCAGCATTGTTTTTACATTGCAGATTCCATGTCCAATTGCAAAATATGAGGGGACTTCAAAAGTTTGTGGAAAATAATGGAATGGTGAGAGAAGAGAATTTCCCTGCCAAATTTTAGAAGTCCACTCTGTGAGAGTAAAATCTTACGGTGGGAATCTGTTGTTGGCACATACATTTTTTAAAGATCAGCTTAAGTTTACACATCAGTTTTAGATAACAGAAAAGCTCAGCAGAGAGAACATGGAGTTCCCATGTTCCTCCTCTTCTCCCTGCACAGTTTCTCCCATCATTAACACCAGGCATTCTTGTGGTATATTTGTTCTGTTCATTTTTTAAATGAATTTTTGATGTGTTTTCTCTAAGAAATGGGGCACCAGTCTCCCAGTTCCTCCAGATAAAGTTCAGTGATTGATTACATATAAAATTGATTACCTTCCTAGCGTTGTGCAATCATTCTCAGCTTCCTGCTCTAAGCTGTTCTTCCCTCGATGATGTAAATCACAGGTTCCCAGGATTCTTATGGATCTTTTCAGCTGCCTTTGTCCCTTTGATACCATATACATGTTCTTACAAGGGTCAATGCTTAAGGCAAACTTTTTTTTTAAAACTCGTTAAACTAGACTATGGCTTGGCTTTAAGAAGACTCAGGAGATAGTGGGGGTTAAGTTTTAGATTATCTCAGCATAATAGTTTCAGGGGTTGCTCCTCTCAGAGGAGACTTCAAATTCTATTATTGATTTACCCCTTCTTGATCAGGATTCTTTTATAGACTCTTGTGTTAGTTCGGGTAGTCAAGAGAAACAAATTCATAAACACACATATGTATATAAGGGAGAGATTTATATACAAAAGGAATGGAACACTAAGAAAGCATCCCAACCCAGTCCAGTCCAAGTCCACAAGTCCAATATTAGCCCATGTATCTGATACCAACCCATAAGTCCTCTTAATATTCACGAAGCACATGCAATGATGCCAGGACAATCACAGGCCAGTGGGTGCAGAGTCTTGTGTATTCAGTGGTGGTAGAAACAGCTCAGTGCAGACAGGGACCTCTCTGTGACTTTTCAAGCATTTCAGCACTGGCAGGAGTCTCTATGTGGCTTTTCCACCTTCATAGGTCATGTGGTTTCTTCTTCGGGATGTCTCACAGGGAGCCAGCTTTGTGTCTTGTCAGTAGAGCATCTCCAAGGGACTAAATCACAAGTCTTTCACCTCCATGGGGGAAATATGGACAGATTTCTCAGAATTCTCAGGAGAAAGTCATACTTGCACAGAGGTCTCCTTGACTATCTCCAGATTGACAGGCTAGATTCCAATACCCCTATACTTCCAATCCTGAAATTGACACAAGATTACATGACTTCCATGACTCTTTTACCAAAATGCTCTGTAATGATAGCCAACCACCAACAAGTTCTTTTGGTGTGGTGACAAAGGAGACGATTTTTCATGGAGGCACTTAGACACCCATTCCCCATCTTATTCCTGTTTCTCTACTCTTCAGAGGGTTTCCATTGACTCATTTTGGGAAGTAGATTGCCAAACTTTTCTTTCTAGTTTCTCTTAGTCTGGAAGCTCCAGTAAAACCTATCCTCTATGATTGAAACTGCTGACATTTGAAAAACCTGTGACTTAGTTTCTTGAAGCAAAGCAAAATACTCAAGGCCTTAAAAAATTCACGGAAAATGTAAATAAAAAGATAATGAAAAATTTCATGGGTTTTTTGAAGCCTCCTTGAACCAACCACGGCACGTCACCAAACTAATCGATGGGTGGTGTACCTATAGGTAGGGTAACTAAATGATATGTTGTCCATTGTGGGGCACTTCTGATGATGTGAGAAGACATTCTATTAACTGGAACCACAGGCACTAATTTGTTCCAGCAAAAGGGCACAAG
>PVJH01013309.1:0-59318 GCA_004026705.1 Nesogale talazaci | reverse complement strand
ACGTTGACCCATGAGCAAGTAGCCGGGCCCAGTTGTGGGGTCCAGGTCATCCGAGTCATTCCAGGTCGGGAGTTTTAGGCAAAAGGACTCTCTTGGCGAACACCAGTGAAAAAACCTGGTTTATCTTCAAACGTGGGCAAGGCACGCTTGCTATGGTGGCCGCCAGAGTTGGTAAAGACCTTTGACTGCCCTCCGGTGTGCCTGCCACCCTTTCCTAACATAGTTTTGGTCTTCGTGTCCCTTGAGATGGGGAGCCTGGGGCGGGCTGGGGTGGTGTGGGGGGTGGAGAGCTTCTGTCTCTTGGCATCAGATCGTGTCCTTCAGGTGCTACGAGGGCAGGTCCCTGGTGACTGAGGGATGTTTGGGAGAATATACCTGGGACTCAGAAGCGAGAAGGGCTGGGAAGGGGGCAGCCACAGTCTCTCGGTCTCTGCCCAGAAAGCAGGCAGTGCGTTTGTCTCCTTCTCCAGCGGATCCCCCGCCCCTGGAATGAGGACAGAGTCGGTGGCCAGCCAGTGTTTGTCGGAGGGCTTGACCACAGCGTGCCCTCCTTGGCTCCTGCCATCTCCTGAGGCAAGCTGTTCTGTTTTAGAGCAAACAGAGCCTGCAGTGGCTGCCTGGGAATGGCGGTGTGTGGGTGTGCTGCTCAGGCCAGTGCCCTCTGTCCCCTGAGCGGTAAGGTCATTTAGTTAGGAAGGCCTGCACACTAGAATGTACCAGCAGATGAGAGGTTGTTGTGTGGTCCTGGAAGAGGTGGAGGTAGGGAGGAGTGAGCCATGGAGAACAAATCTAGCTAAACTGTCATTGCCAAGAAGAGGAGTATGTTGAGGCTGGGTTGACCAGAGAGGTTGTCAGTGACACCCATATATGTCTAAGAAAAAGGTTTCTATCACGGAGTCTTTATATCAACAGTCTCCCAGCCTGGTCCAAATCAGATCCTTAAGTTCTGTACTAGTCCACAGCTCCTCTTCAGCCACATGCAATGATGCAGAAGGCAGCAAGATCACAGGCTGGTGGTGCAGAGAAAGGTGGAACCCAGGTCCATAAAAACTTAGCAGAGCCCCAGTTGCTGTCAGGGTGACCCCCCAGGAGGAGCATGAAGGCAGAGAGAGGGGGAGGTTCCCTGGGCTCTCCTTTTTGAGAAGGCCACACCTACAGGGAAGCCCCACCAGGCAATGACCTTGTTGACAGGCTGGCTATCAGCGCTGCACGTTCATGCATGTTCAAGCTGACATAACTTATGCAACTACCACAAAGAGAAAGTCAGAGTGGCGGTAAGACTAAGGTGCAAAGACTGCCAGGTGGGGACACTGCTTTTTCCTGTGGGTGGGAGTGGGACTTTGCTTTGTCTTTGAGAAATACTGTTTGCCTATTGACTTTGAAAGGGATTTCTCCTTTCCCAGTGTTACAGAATTTTTCATATATAAAAATATAATAAATCCTCATATACCCACCTCCCCAGCTTCAACAAGAGCCTACCTTGACTCACACCAAGGATTGCTTTCAAGTAAATCCCAGATATTACTCTAGCTGTAAATTCACATCTGCAGGAGGTAAAGATTCTTTTAAAGCATGTACTCATAACCTCGTCTGAGTAATAAAGTCTTACTCTAAAACCCCCCAGTTTGTGTTGAAGGATATATGTATATATGTCAGAAGTATTGCTACAAACTCAGAGAAACCTTTATAACACAGAAACATCAAACCGTGAAGCAACTGCTTCTGGACAGCTCCTCCCCCCCAGGCCTATACACTTCGGAAAGTGGTGTTTCCATCCTTTTTTCTCACCTTTCCCTAATCAACATGCCAAACAGCAGTGTGGACATCTGTGAGGGGCTCAAATCCTGTTCCTTTTCAATTTTCTGCAAGTTTGGGGGAACAAAACAAAGTCTAAGGGGGTATTATGAGACCTGTAGGGTGGATGGGGTGGATGTCCTGAAGAAATTCTCCTTGGACGGTCTTTCCCGCCTTTGAAGGAGCAGGCGCGTTAACAAATTCCTTGACACCATGTTCCTGACCTTAGGCTCATCATGATTTCCGTGAGCTCTCATGATGGTCTGATGTCCTTCACAAAAATCTATCAGGACAACCTCCTTGGGATTCCAATTCCCCCTAAATGGTCGACGTGACCTGAGTTGATCTCTCTGCCCTGGATTTAACTGGTCTAGCAGATCCCCTTAGATAGAAGCCGCTGCTCTGCTTGGGTCTTTTTTTGAAGGCTCCTAAAGAGTCAAAGATACACATGCGTACACACACACACACACACACACACACACACACACACACAGAGGTAAGTAAAAAACTCTGTGAGTATCTATTATGAGCTCCTGCTAATTGAACCCACCTAGGGGCAGCTTGGCAGAAAGGCCTGGTGATTCGCTTCTGAAAAATAAGTCATGAAAACCCCATGGAAAACAGCCCTAATTGGTAACTCACGTCGCTCTGAGGTGAATCGATTCAAAGACAAATCTTCTTTTTTTTTTTTGGCATCACTGCCCTCAGGTGGTGGGAGTAGGAGGCCCAACCTTTGCTCCGTGGAGCTGGAATCGAACCTCCATCCCAGTGGGCTGCAGTCCTGCGTACAACCACTACGCCACCGGGGCTCAGCCCCACACTCACAGACTTTGTTGTTAGCTGGTGTCGACTCAGTTATGACTGTGAGAGACACCCCTTCTGAAAAGTACCACTGCCTCTTTGGGCACTTGGCTGCAGGTTTTATGATGACAGATCACCAAGGGTCCCTCCCCAGGAGCCACTGGGAGTGTTTGACCCATCCACCTTCCGGTGAGCAGCATTCAACCAAGGGGCCCCGGGCCTCCCTTCTCAGCATGTACTTGCTGCTGTAAGACGCCCTGGTGGCAATGGGGGCCAGCTGTTGGATGCTACTACAAGATCACAAAGGGAGACATTCTGTTTCCTTCAAGTGAAACCCCCAGGAGCAGTTCTCGTCTGCCCAGTAGAGTCTCTATGTGTTGGGATGACCTTGATGGCAGTGAGTTTAGTTTGGTTTGGGGAGCTACTTGTTGCCATGCTCAGTAGCAATAAATTTTATTGGGAGCTCGTATAACGCTTATCACAATCCACACATCCATTTTTTTCCCCCATCTATTTGTTGCCATCATCATTCTCAAAACCTTTGCTTTCTACATGAGCCCTTGGTGTCAGGTCCTCAGTGTGGGGTGTGTTTTTCTAATGCAGCGGTTCTCAACGTGCCGTATCAATGCCTTTGGGGGTCCAACGATCCTTTCACAGGGGTCGCCCTGTTCATCGCAGTAGCAAATTGACCTCGATGAAGTAGCCACGAAAATAGCTTTATGATTGGAAGGTCACCACCATACGAGGGCCTGGGTTAAAGGGCCGCGGCATTAGGAAGGTTGAGAACCCCTGTTAATGTATTTCCTTCTATTCTGTTGGGGTTCAGAGCAATGGCGACCGAACCGCAGGAGTGTCCCAATCCCACCTTCTCCGCCTCAGCCTCCTTGTGGCAGTTTGTAACTCTCGATTGTGGCCTTCTTCCTGAACTTGGGAAGGAGAGAGGATTTGACCAGGGCCGCCTTTTCCCGTGTTGCGTGTTGCGGCGTCAGCTCCTGGCTGGGCACGGGCGGAGGTCAAGGTCCACGTGTCTTCCCTCGTTCGCCCGCGCTGCCTTAACCAGCTTGGCAAATACTTTCATTCTATGCTAGTCAAACAGAAGCCTTGGGCCGGGCCTGCTGACTCAGCCACTCGGCCAGGGCCCTTCCTGCAGGCCCTGGGTCGCCCAGGTCCCTGATGCAATCTGCTGGAAGCAAATTCACTTGGGGGGCGGGGTGGGGGTGGGGGACGCTAACAAATCACTCCAGCTGTTGGCGCTTGTCCCAGGGTAGCTGGCACTTCCCCAGGCCTGCTTCCAACCTCTCCTACCCCTGGGGGGGGGGGGGGGGGGACAGGGCGGCAGAGAAGCTGCCCTGGAGTGCCCTGCCCCCCAGCTGTGAGTGGGCTGCCCACGTAAAGAGGCCATCTGGGCCGAGGCCGCGCCCTCCTATGTGGGAGGCCTGAGAACGGGCCCTATGCATTATTCACACTTTGGGGTTTGGGCTGTGGCTCAACCATTTGTTCCAGGTCAGCAAGTGGGGTGGGGGTGGGGGTCCAGAACCCGCCATGCTCTTGAGCAGGAGTGAGGTCTCTTCCTCCCGGGACAAATGTCTTTGCGCAAGGCTACGCATCGCATCACGCAGGCCTGCGTAGCCCCTCTGCATGCTGGGAACGCAGAGTCCTGGGCAGGGCGGGATGGGGGTGGGGAGAGGGGGGCACTTCGCAAAGCAGGCTGGGAATTGGGAACTGGCTAGCTTCCGGAAGTTCTGGCCGGCCAGCGCGAATGGATTCCACACCCTATTAACGCCAATTGGATCCCCGAGTAAATTGGGGTGTTCTGGAAGGAGGGAGAAAGATCTCCTTCCGAAGAGAAGGATCAGGGTGGTTGGTGACGGACTTCTTGGCCTTAGAGAACCCCAGGAGAAGAACCCGGTGGTACGGAGGAAGTAATGGGAGGGGTGAGGTGGAAGGAAGTGTGGACCCGGCCTTCCTCATTCTGTGGATGAAGGACTTTTGGAGGAGCGGTATGCCTGAACTGAAGCCATCCCATGAACTCTGCTCTGGGACGGCACAACTCCCAGACCAGGCCACGCTCCAAACAGAATACAACAAACCAGTGGCCGAACCGTGGTAGGATTGAAAATCTACCTGTGATCTCTTGGAAGTAGATAACCAGGCCTTTCTTCCAGGTCTTTTTCCGGAGGCACCTGTGGGTAGATTGAAATTGCCAACCATTTGGTTCGTAGCCCAACAATGGACTGTGTCACCCAGAGACTTCCCAAGCCACAGACAGCAAACCAATGGATTCCGACTCATGGGGTCCCACAGAGAGCGTTCAAGGGCGTCACCTCTAGACCTTTATTCCACGGTGCTTCTGGTAGATTTGAACTGCCAACCTTTCAGTGCCTAGCTGAGTTCTTAACCACAGACCAGAGTCAAACTTGCTGCCACAGAGGCCATGACAAACCCTTCCCATGGCAGAATGGCCCCTGTGGGTTTCTGAGGCTGTAATTCTTTACGGGAGTAGAAAGCCCCGTCATTTTCCTCACATCATAGTAGACTCTCATTAAACACTTTATCAGTTCACCTAGTTTTCAGTCATTGGTCTCCATTCAAGAACCTAAGCTTTTGGATACACTCACTGTCCAAATTCAAAATTAAAGTAGAGACTGTTCATCACTTAGGCTGGAAGCTAGTCAATACCACTGAGGTGACAGCCCACAGCACACACGCAGATGTTTTCCCCGGCGCAGTCCCATTCCACGGCCTATGGACCCCCGGGTTGTACATATTCCTCTGGACCCCTCTGTACATGACATCTTGGCTCAGCAGAACACTTAGACCTGCCTCTTGGCCATTATGATTCTAAGGCTGTCTATCTTAAAAAGGCTCCCTTTTTATGTGATAGTAAGCTTTCGTGGACGCAGCCTGAGTCCCAAGGAGACAGCACCAGGTTGCTCAGAAAGAGCCCCCAAGATGTCTTATCTTTCATCAGGTGGCTGAGCCTTTTCGATACCAGAGAAAAGCCTTCATACACCACTGCTGTTTTGACAGCCACCTGTATTGCGGGGCATTTTACTGCTCTGTGCTGGTGGTGTGTACAGGTTGGGTCGTGGTCTGCAAGGCCAGCAGTTCAGGGCCGCCCCCCCTGCTCTGAGGAAGAGAGGGCTTTCTACTCCTGTGACGACTTTCAGTCTTGGGTCAGGATGAGTCAGCATTGGCTCGATGACGGTGAGTTTGGGACCGCCGTTGTCTTTTCTGTAAAATGGTGCTGATAACAATAGCCAGTGAGGGAACCAGGGTAAAGAGGAGATGGCAGACGGGAGATCGCTTTGAAAAAGCAGCAAAAGGTGGACTCTGTCTCGGTTTCCTTTGCTGATATTGATTTTCCCCCCCTTTGTCATGGCAAATAAAGCATTTGAGACAGCATCTCATTCATCTCATAGATAAAAAGCTAGCGAGGTCAGTGTACATTATCCTTACTTAATAAATAGGCACGGTCATCTCCGGGTGAGTTGGCAATGGAACTGGCAGAAGCTGGGCCCCGGGCCCCCCAGTTTGATCTCCCACCCCGCCTGCCTGTTACTTTTTCATATTCCATATCAAAGTCTCAGTCCTTCTTTCAAGTCCGATGTCATCTGGGCTCTGATCATCCTGGGACTGCACAATTCTTATGAATATTAAAGGTGAGGGTTTCCTTAGCCTACTTCCCTCTGTTTCTAAATCAGTCCTGGAAAGGGGAGGGAAAGTGGAATCGGAAGGACATCTGTGCCCCCAAAAGGATCGCATTCCGGATTGTGGCAAATCCGGTCTCCCTCTGGTGCCTTTACAGATGCTGAGAAGTGAGGTGGGCAGAGGAACGGATTCACTGCGCAGCCGCGGTGGCTGGTAGAGGGTTTGCATTTCAGGGCGGGCAGACATCACCAATTTGACGCTGTGACCCAGCTCTGCCAAGTACCAGGAATTCAGAATGTATATTTCCCTTCCTCCCATATTCCAAGCCCCCAAGTTGCTGATGGCCGCCACCCCATCCACCAGAGCAACAAAAACAAAACAGGTGTAAGTAGAAATTGTAAATGGCTTTTCCTTTCAGGCGACATCACTTTAATTCTGTTGTTAACCTCCTTTCTCATTGCTATGCAACTGGTAGGGGCCCTTTGAGGCTTATATTTCTCAAGCTTCCAAGGGAAATCATCTCTAAATAAACACAGGCAGGATCTGAGACAGGGTTTCCCAAAGTGCATGATACCACCCACTGGGGGGAGGGGGCACACTGCAAGGTTGGGGGAGAGGGGCCCACAGAAGCAGATACCTATACTTTATCCTGGAGTATGGGCTGTAGTACAAAAGTTTCTAATTGCTAGGGGTGGGTGGGCAGGAGTGGTAGGGGGAAGGGTGGGGTGGGTGAGAGGGCTATGGGGTGGAGATGTCCAGTAATTTGTTTTTCTACTAGGAGCCGGTAGAGCCAATAAATTTGTGAACCTATGATCTAAGAGGTTGGTGTCACTTGCAAAGCCCAGTCTTTAAGAGGAGAAACAGGTTACTTTAATGATTGAGAGGATTGCGGAGGCAGGCGGGGTTTGTAGGTTTGTCCATTTGGGCTGTTGGGAGGAACCAGCGACCCAGAACTGGTAAGAGTGATGGCTTTTTCATCTTGTTCCTCAGAGTCAAGTCAAGAAGTCGGAGTTGTTCAGGGTTTGGAGATGAGTCTCTGACTGTCCCACCTAAAGCGGCTTACACCTCCTCTGTACACTGGCCTGTAGCCAGTGTTCTCCCTTAGCTTTGTGCACTGCAGGTGAAGCCCTCTAAGAGCTGATCTCATTGCAGTGAAAGTTTGCAGGTAGTTGGGTTTTTGTTTTTTAGACTTTTAAAATTTCATTTTTGGTGATATACACATATTTTCCACTTCAAAAAAAAGTCGACAAGTACGATTCAGTGATATTGTTCACACCCAGTAATGTTGCTTAACAACTGCTTTTACCCATTTCCAAACGTTCTCGTCACGTCACCCATAACAGAAGGCTTCCTGTGCACCCTCCCTGCTGCCTGCCTTGGGGGACCACTAAGAGACTTAGGTCCGTGTACACATGTCTGTTCTAGCTATTTCATGTAAGTGGGTTCCCACTGCATTGGTCCATTCGTGACGGGCCGATTTCACTTGGCATAATATTTTCAACGGTCATCCTTGGTTTAAATTTGGGGGGTGGGGGCTGGGGATAGGGAAGAGCCTAGAAAACAGCCAGTATTTCCAAAACCCACTGACTCAACATTGCACAAGCATGGGGACAAAATGTCAAACTCGGGAGGTGGCTGGGTAGAGGAGATAAATGATGTACAGTGTCGGGAGATGTATGAAGGAGCCAACACCGACTGTGAAAAGTGCTCGGTAAGAAGGACCTTACGGGGCAGTTCGGCCCTGCACTATATAGGACTTCTGTAAGTCAGCGTGGACTCGATGGCTTGCGTTTAATTCTAGCCCCAGTCTAAGAACAATGAGTTCTTATCACAGGGCCCTGCTGCGTGGAGAGATCACTGAAGATACGGTGCAATAGCAAAATGTGGTGTGGCAACTAGATGGTGCGTATTTATCACAAGAAATCGCACCTGGGGTCTTCAAGGCTTGTTTCCAAACAAGAGCCATCTAAGCGAGGCATCCACATGGAAGAAGCACACCATCCTGTGTGATCCAAGGACTGCAAATAATCTAATCCAAATCCAACGGAGGGAATGACATCCGAGCTTAAACGTTGACCGCCTTGTTAGCAGAAGAGTGACTGTGGAAGCACAAAATCATTTGCAGGGTCCACACATGGATTCAGCTCCCCGTGAATCCCTCTGATCATAGCTGAGGGAGGTGGCTAGTCTGTTATCAGCCAGAGAAATCATTGTAAAGTTGGTTATGGCACGTGTGGATAGGTCAAAGTACAATATCTTGCTGTTTGTTCTCCCTTTAGACACATTTTTAAGCTGTTTCAATTTTTTTTATAAAGGATGTGGGGATGGGGTTGGGGAGAAATACATGAGAATACATCCCTGGGGAACCCCCTCTGTTAACATGCAGAATGCATTAGAAAGTGAATTACTGCAGATGCAGTTAGGTTAAACTTCAGTACCGTATCATCTGTCTTCTACTTTCTTTGCGATTGAGGTTTCTATCTGGTTTTGTTATTTTTTTAATTATTATTTTGTTATTCTTGTTAGTGCTTTTGGTAATGTTTTTCAGTATATAAAATCCAAGAGAGGTAAATGTATAGAGACAGTAACTGGAAGTAGCTGGATTAATGGTTCCTTGAGAGTGTGGCGGAGAGGTTGGGTGGGCATGGGGAACTAAAAACGATGAGTGCAGGCATGAAGGACATGTTCTAAAACTGATGTGGGGATGATCGTGCAACTCCTCTGGATGTGACTGAGTGATTGAATTGTTTGATATGTGACTTATATACCAATAAAGCTCTTGAAGAGGAAAAAAGGCGCTTTAAAAAGGGAAAAAAAAATCTTTCCCATCTGTCCATTCTGCTCCCCACACAGCTTTTCTGATACTGTCTGGGTCTCTACAAGCACGTACTTGCATCTGCAAGGCTGTATCAGAAGAGCTGTTGATGGCAGGCGGGAAAAAATCAGTTGCAGAGTAAATTCCTTTCTCTCTTTGGTCTCTGGTACATTGAGAGAAATTCCATCCAGATCTTGGGGGAGTGATCACAAACAGTACACAGTACGTTGCAAAGAAAGTTCCTCTACCTGGAGGAAACATACACAGGCCAAACAAATTCCATGTACAAGTCAGCCTCAAGTCGGGCAATGAGGGCTGCTGGGTGAAGGTGAGAATGTGAGCCTTTGGCATCCGTGTTCTCCAGGAAATGCAAAGAAATATAGGAGCGGTCAAAGACGTGGATAACATTTGAATGTGAGATGCTTCCTGACCAGCATGGCGACAGGCCGTACACTGTGGTAAACTCTGCCTCTGCCTTCTGAAGGCCGAGGTGGACCAGGCCAGAATAGCCCAACATCCTCCCACTGCCGCGCGCAGCATTTTCAGGAGAAAGGGGCAGGGGGAGGCACACGCAGGCTCAGTGTGGCAAACTGCCCTGCCATGAACGAGGTTATTATTGTGAAAGAAGAGTGTTAGGGTGCCAAGTCCATCCATTGCAACTCCGTAGTGTTTCGTGAAGGATCCTGGAGTTGTACATGTGGGTGATATGTTGGGCTTGCTAGCTGTCAGGTCAACAGTTCAAAACCACCAGCCATTCCAAGGGAGAAAAACAAAACTTTGTACTCCCATAAAGAGTTGTCGGCTGAGCCCCAGTGGCATAAGTGGTTCAGTGGGGGACTGCGGCCGACGGGCTTGGTGATTCAAATCCAGCAGCAGCTCTCCAGGAGCAAGGCTGGGTAGCTCCCACGACCACCAGAGGGCAGTGATGCCCCCCCCCAAAAAAAAGAAAGAAAGTGACGATGGCAACAAATGTACAAATATGCTTGAGACAATCGTTTGGAATGTTTTAAGAGCTGTATGAGTCCCTAATAAAATGATTAAAAATTAAATTAAAATAATTTTTGTGTGGGTAGTACAAAAGGGTTACACACGGGACTGCCAGCAGTAAGGCGGACATCGGTTAGCCAGTGGTTCCTTAGGGGAAAGACATGGCTATCTGCTATCCTCCAAGGCTAAGGAGGCCTTTTACTGCCACGTAGGCTGCTGAGGGACAGGATGGACACCAATGCACCCCTGAGAAGTTTCGACTTCAGTGCACACGGAGCTTGGCACACGACTCCCAAGCCTCTTTTTGCTTTGTGGCCTCATTTGGGATGAAGCCCGGGGGCAGCCTGGAGGCTTCCCCCCACCTCCTCCTTTGCCAGGCTTCTGTGGGTCCATTCTTTCCCTCGCTACTAGACTCTCTGCAGGACCAGATCTGGGGTACAGAAGCCCAGGGATGTGTGTTTACCCACCCCCTGCTCCCCGCCCCCCGCAGCACTGCTTAGCTTCTAGATCCCTAAACAGGATAATGTCCTTTAAAGGGGTGTTTTGAGGATTGATTGATGTTCATTTTCTGCTTTGAGGAGCGAGGCCTATCAACGTGCCCTGCTGTCCGCAAAGCTCACCCTGGTTCCAGCTGACACCAGGCCTGGCCAATGGGGGCCTCGGGGTGAGCTGGGCTCTCATTGACTGCTGCTCTGGCCCTGTCCCGTGACTGCTTTTACCCCCAGTGCCAGAGGGATTACCCAAACTGGAGGGACCTTGTCCTCATGGACATTTTTGTAAGTGGTCCACTTTTCACTTGGAAAAAAAAAAAAAAGTATTTGCATCAGAATGATCTCCCCCTGGGACTTCCGTTTGTGGCCATCTGTGACTTTTTTCTTCTCCTTTGGAAATTGTTCCTTCCTTTTTTTAAAGCTTTCTTTAAGTACAAGAGGGAGAGTAGTTATAATCTGCCACCTCTCAAAGAAGGGCCTGCACCAAGCCATTTATATGTTAATTGTGTGTGGTTTGGGAGGAAAAGGATGTTACCTGCCTTCACGATAAAGGCTTTCATCTCAATGAATTCTTTGTTAGAGTTGTTTAGTCAAAAGTAATGGGAGCCACAACCTACTTATTGGAAGGATGCAGATAATAGAGGGTGTGTTCAGAAACTAAGGGGGCTCAGGAGAAGAGGACTAAGGAACAAGGGGAAGAGGATTGGTTGAAGGACGGACTAAACTGGCAATGAAACAACCCACCGAGTCTGCTGGGTCCTCTTTCACGTCTTCAGGTGCCCTGGTTTATGGACTGAGCTGCTAATCACAAGGTCAGCGGTTGGAACTCACCAGTGACTCTGAAGGAGAACGATGAAGCTGTTTCTGTACAGATTTCTGTACATTTGTACAGATGAAGCTGTTTCTGTCTCAGACACCCACAGTTCTGCTCTGCCCTGTCGGGCCACTGGGAATCGGAGTGGATGGGATGGCGGCGAGTTTGAGTTTTGCTCTTTGAAAGGGCGATTCAAGACTTATTTTGTGTCGGAGTTGACTCCGCCAGGGGGAGCGAGGCAGCTCAGTGGAGAGCTTGAGAATGTGGCACTGATCCGGGGGGCATTTGAAGGACAGCCTTCATTTCCTGGGGTTCTTATGAGCCCCTAGCCCCGGAGCCTCGTAAAGTCTCTCAAGCATTTCGTGGCTTCTTGGTCAGCACCAGCCTCGTTAATAGAGACCTTTGTTCTTTTTTAACTTCAATCCTGATTTCTTGACAGGAAAAGATCTCGCAACCCCGAACCTTCATTTCACCCAGGAAACCATTAGCAGCACTGCCCCCTTTGGATAGGGCAGTAGGGTAGACAGGTTCTGGTTCACTGGCTGGGGAAAGACTGTTGCCTTCGCTCTGACCTGGGAAGTTATTGCGGAGACCTCAGATGGCACCCTCTGTGGGCGTTAACCCGATAGAAACAGATTAAGCTATTAGAACTGGATCCTCAGCCAGTTCAGGGTGTATAAGGCTGAACCACAGCTCCAAGCTGAGCTAATGTGGGTGGGGGGGGGGAGGCCCTGAGGTGAGAACCAAGTTAGCAGGACAATAGTAAAAGTGGTGTTTGTGATGCGCATGTTGAAAATTAAAGTGCTCTGTTAGGCTGGGTTGACTGAGAAACAAATCCAGCAATGTTCATCTATGGGTAAGAAAGAGCTTTTGATCAAGAAGTGATGGTTTCTCACGAAAACATCCTGGCGGGATGAGTTCTCTTCTGCCTCTTCCTCTCTCTGGCTTGCAAGCAGAATGGACGCCTGGAAGGAGACGTTGCAAACCCAGGTGTCTAGTAGTGGCGCCAGGTGGACCACAAAGCCGCACGCGAGGTTGGCCAGAGCAGGGACGTAAGAGACGAGAGTGTGGTGGGGCTGTGGTGACAGAGAAATGTCATGTCCAACCAGCAACATGCCCAAACCCGCCTCTAGCCAGCGGCCACACAGAAAGGTGGCCCCGGTGCTGCCAGGGAGGCTGTCCGTCTGCATTTTTCACAGGTGCACTAGCTGCTATGGCTTCCAACTGGAGCCTCGGTGTGCGGAACTGTCCTCCGCCTGGGTCACCTTGACTGATGCCAGGGCGGGAGCCCCTGTGTGGTGCCCCTGGTGGACTTCAACCCCCAGCCTTTGGTTTCCCTGCCCATGGAGCCGCTGTGGACACCATCCGGGAGCGTTCCCTTTCAAGGCAACTCATTCCATTTCCAGCAGTCTGTGGCCCCAGGTTCGCCACCCTGGGGTGAGACCTGCTTCTTCCAGACGTGGCTGCAGACTCGGCTCGGCCCTGTCTGGTTCCTGAGGGGGAACGGTGGGGCTGCTGGACCTGCAGGGTGGCCAGTGAGGAGGGGCGCCAGGGAAGGTGGGAATGTGAAACGCGGGCACAGCGCCGTGATGAGCAGCCCGGGCAGGTCTGACTCCCTGAGCTGGAGGAAGGATGGCTGCAAGGCCTGGTGGGAATTGTGCCAGGGGGCAGGCCTGGGATCAAATCCAGGGAAGGCAGCTGAGGGGAAGTGGCACAGGCTGTGGGCAGCGGAGGCGTGGGCAGGCAGGGCACGGAGGTCAGGGAGGCAGCAAGCAGAGCAGCAGGACAGAGCCAGAGGGGGCTGCTGGCCCTCGACCCGCGTGCAGGTGTGACCCTGACGGAGCACGGACAGAGGAACCGTGGGACGATCATGGCCAAGCCTTGTGCGCCCAGCTTAGGAAGCTAAGCAGTGGTTCCACGGTACAACTCTTACCTTCCAGGTGTGGGAGCTCCAGCCTGAAACTCAGTCAGCGGGCTGAAGGACAGCCATGGTGGTTTGCATGGTCCTGTGATGCGAAAGAGGTGTGAGGGGAATTTTCAGATGAAGAGAAATGGCAAGGAAAGCCAGGTGATGTGAAAATCAGCCACCGATGGCTCGCCATAGTCCCATCGCTGCTGGTGGCGGGGAGAGAGCTGGGCCTGGCACGGTTTTGTTCTGTTGTCCGTGCCGGTTACCATGAGTCCACTGTCACTGGACAGCAGGTGACAGGAACTTAGATAAGCGTAAGACTTGGTCCAACTTGCACAGCATGCAGCCACAGTTGGGAATTTAAGCCTGTCACACAGGGCAAGAGGCAGAGGAGTGTAGCGCTACGGATGAGTGACAATAAGCTTGGGGACTCGACAGGTCAGACGCGTATCCCACCTTTGTTGTTTACAAGGTATTTTAGTCCAGGTAGACTAGAGAAATAAATTCATAAGCACGCCTATGTGTATAAGGAAGTGGTTTATATACAAGAGGAATTGAACGTTGAGGAACCATCTCAGTCCAAGGTTATAAGTCCAATATTAGCCCATGTGTCTGATACCAATCTATAAGTTCTCTTTAGACTCAGGAAGTACATGCAATGATACCACGAGAATCACGGGTCAGTGGGTACAGAGTCTTGTGTATCCAGTGGCGGCAGAAGCATCTCAGCACTGGCTGGGGTCTCCCTTTGGCTCTTCCAGTTTCCAAAACTCCAAGTTTATCAGTATGCTGCCTGAGAGTGAGCGGAGAGATAGTGTCTCCTGCCTCCAAGAAGAAATTCCCACATTTCCCAGAGTTCCCAGAAGACCATGCCCACACAGAGGTCTCATCGACTGTCTTCAAACTGACAGACTAGACTCCACTCCGACAGTCTTCACTTGATCTTAGCCAAAAGGCCAAGAAGTGATCACCCCTACACTCTTAATCCTCAAATTGACACCAGAGTAGGAGACTGCCACACAGGGAGTCCTGGGGGCACAGTGGATCTGCATGGGGCTGTGATCTCAGGGGCCCGCAGCTCAAATCGCCAGCTGCTCTTTGGGAGAGAGCCAGTCGTAAATGGTCACGGTCTCGGAAACTCACAGCTCCCCCCTGCCCTGCAGTGTCGCTATGAGTCGGAACCAAGTCGGTGAACATCATGTGGCGGTGGCAGTTTTATCGAGCTAGGGTTTATGCATTTGAGGACAATTTTAGTTACGACTTTGAGGTGTCATTAGGGGCCTCCAATGGAAATGAGCGAGGTGGGGCATGTGAAGTGCTTAGTAAAGTATCTGGCGGCTAGTGAGGGCTCCCCCTGAGCTCCCTATTAGTGTAGGCAAGCAGGCAGTTCAGCTGACATGCGGCTAAGCATAAAATTCCCTGTCACAGCAGAGTCCACGCCAGATGCAAGGAGAGCTTTGCAACTGCTTTCCCCAGAGGTGCACTCTGTGGCTTGCGCTATGCTCCTGCTTGTACCCAAGGGGATGGGCTCGCCTGCAGAGCTCGGGCAAGTCCCTCTGTTCGGCCTCGGTACCACCTGGTCTACGTGGTGTTTTCATGCATCTCACATCTCTTCTGCACAGCCGCTCTGTTCCAAGAGCTCAGCCAGGGTTGGAGGGGGCTGCCGAGCAGGATGATGGAGTGGTTACATGCTGGACTGCTAACGGCAACGTCCGGAGTTTGAAGCCACCAGCTGCTCTGTGGGAGGAAGATGAGGCTCGGCTGCTGGGAAGAGTGGCAGACCCAGAAACCCACAGGGGCAGGTCTGCTGTGAGCTACCGTGCTAGCACGAGTCAGAATCGACGGACTGGCAGTGAGAGAGAGAGAGAGAGAGAGAGAGAGAGAGAGAGAGAGAGAGAGAGAGAGAGAGAGAGACGGAAGGATAGGAAGACAAGAGTGGGGTCTGAAGGCACCCACACACAGGCTAGCCAGTCCTTACTAAGACATCCCCAAATTGAGTGGTTCAGTCCGACAGGGGATTTCTCTCTGATCCCATCGGTGGGTGAGCAGAGAGCGTTCTGGCAGTCATCCCACGAAGGTTACTCGTGGCCCCAGGTAGCTTTACCCCTTTCCAATTTTGACCCTCCATGCCCGTGTTCCAGGATTTAGTGAGTGAGGGATGGGGGGGCGGGGGTGTGTGTGTGTGTCCCAGTGAAGCTGCGGGTTTGAAGGAGCTTTATGCTCACATCCCATTGGCTGCAACTTAGTCACATGGCCACCTTTAGGTCCAAGGGGAGCTGGGAATTGTAGTCCGGAGCGGAAAGTCACGTGGTTAGGTAAGCCTCAAGGGTGAAGGTTACTATGATAAGAAAGAGAAGGGTGAAGGAATACTGAGGGGCAGCTAGCAGTTCCCTCCAGGGAGCTAGATCGCTGCTCCCATCAAGTCTATTGGAAGTCACAGTGGCGCCCGAGAACAGTGGGCAACCTGCCCCGTGGGGAGGTTGCCAGGGTCGGGATCTTTACAGTCCTAAACGCCTTTAGCCTGGAGGGTGGAATGGAACCATCAACGTTTGGTTCACAGCCGAGCACTCCCACCCTTCCCTCCCATTTTATCCAGGGCCTCCTAGCCCTTGCTGCGTGGCCAGCGGCGCTCCCTGGCAACCACGTCGATGCTGTCCAGTCCATTTGGACTCCCAGTGACCCAGAAGACCAGCACCACAGCGGTTTCTAGGCTGTCGTCGGGATGGGAGCAGCTTGCCGGATTTTCCTCCTCCATGCAGGTGGTGGGTCGAATGAAGCCTTGGGCCTGGGGAAGAGGAGAAACACGGCGAAGCCCCCCTTGCCGGGTAGAGCCATGCGCCCTGGTAGGCGGTGGGTGTCCTCTTACAGGGAGCCCGGCGGAGGGGCTCATGTTCCCCGTCGGGGGGAAAGAGAACCTTCCGCGCTGCAGAACAAGAACCGTGACGTCCCTTGGCAACACGCAACGGATAGATTGTAGCAGAAAAAGGAGCAGACACCAAAGAGATGTTCTTCCAACAGCTAGCTTCCTGCTCGGACTCTCTGCGTTCGGAGCCTCGAAGACCTTGCAGGCCTGCCCGGGATGCTGACGTCACAGGGCTCAGGGAGGTAGCACCGGGTGCGGTGGCACCACAGGCCGCCCTGCCGACTCTCTGAAAGCACCCAATAATAGACTCCCAGGAAGAGGCTTTTGGATGTGGGAGCAGTGAGCAACTGCTTGCGTCTAGAATCCCATCCGTGTCAGCAGATGGCGGGCGACAGGCGGCAAGTGTAGGGTAGACAAGCCTGGGTGGGAGCTAGCTCCTGGTCTCTAAGCGGCTGGTGGTGTTCCTGCCTGCCCACCCACCTGCTGCATTTGACCTGAAGGTGGACACAGATGCCCTGTGCCTGCCTAGCCTGGATCTGCACTTGCGATGGCCTGGGGTTTTCACTACAATTTTCACTAAATTTTCACTGGAGGTTTTCTCTAGCTCTGTGAACCTGTTCTTTTTTCTATCACCTTCTTGGTCCCTTATGTACCAACGAGTCTTCACCTTGTATTTTCCTGCCTTTCAGGAGGGCTTTTCAAGGGGCCTGCTGGTAAGTACTGATTAAATTTTTGAAGACAAGTCCTGAGGAGCCCTGGAGACACATTGGTTAAGCACTTGGCTACTACCTAAAAGGTTAGTGGTTCTAACCCACCAGCCTCTCCCAGGGATTAAAGATCTGACAGTCTACTCCCATAAAGACTACAGCTTCGAGAACCCTGTGGGCAGTTCTCCTGTCACCTTGAGTCACTATGAGTGAGAATGCAATCACAGCAATAGGCAGAACCTGTCATTCTTTTGATTCTCCTTGTTTTACATTGCATTTGAAGTGTGTGTGTGTGTGTGTGTGTGTGTGGTGGGTATATATAGGTGGCACAAAAAGTGATTTTCTTTAAAAGTATGAGCATGTAAAGTGTACCATAAACATAAACCTGCTTTGTATTTCTTTCTTCTTTAAGAGTCTGGGCACCTGGGTCTCTCCATCATTTTTGGAAAGGTCCTATATTCAAGGCTGCTAGACCCTTGGCCATTGCTTCTTGCACAAAAGGGCAAGCCAGGCAAAATAAACATTAAAAAAATCATTTTATTGGAGCTCATACAACTCATCACTGTCAGTCCATTCATCCATCCATCCATCCATCCATCCATCCATCCACTGTGTCAATTACATTTGTTACCTTCTTCATTCTCAAAATAGTTGCTTTCCACTTGAGTCTTTGGTGTCAGTTCCTCACTTTCCCCCCTCCTTCCCTACCCCTCTCACGAACCTTGATAATTTATAAATTATTATTTTTTCTTGTCTTACACTGTCCTGTGTCTGTCTCTATGCACTTTTCTGTTGTCCACCCTCACCCCACGGGGTGTTATATGTAGACCATTATGGATGGTTCCCAAAAGAATTTCTTTTTCCATCACTGCCCTCTGGTGGTAGGAATAGGAGGCCCAGCCTTTGCTCCTGTGGAGCCGCTGCTGGAATTGAATCTCCATCCCAGTGGGCCACAGTTCCACGCACAACCACTATGCCACTGGGGCTCAGCCCCCAAAGTAAATATTTTTATAGTCACTTTCCCTCCCCCTTCAAAATTATAGGAATTTTAATGAGTCTCGACCTAGGGGTATATGGAGCACCAGAGAATGTTTATTCTTACAGCTTTATTCAGAAAAATATCTGAGACTACAGTTTGTGCTTTTTCAGTCATCAAAAACTTAATATTGTGAGAGTAGACAGTGGATCGGTAAAAAAACAACAACTTAATATTGTGTAATAAATTTGATCTCTTTCCCCTGCCTCCCCCCCCACCGCCCCAGCTTCAAAGCTCAAACTCATTGCCAATGAGTCCATTGTGATCAATAGTGACCGAGTAGAATTGCTCTTGTGGGTTTTGAAGCTAACTCTTTCCAGGGATGGAAAGCCTCATCTTCGTGGAGAGGTTGGTGGTTTTGAACTGCCAACTCTGCAGTTAGCAGCCCAATGTATAATCCATTACCCCCTCAGGGCTCCTGGCATCTTCCCCAAGGTGTGTGTCAACTTGGCTGGGCCCTGGTGCCCTGTGGTTTGGCCATGATGAAATGATGTGATCATCCCCCAAAGCTGTAAACTTCATAACAGCAGATTGCTACAGCTTTCTCCCCTGGAGTGAGGGTGGGTGGGTTCTGTCCATCAATCTATTGGTTAGCACCAAAGAACTTCAACTACTGCTCCATGCCTGCCCCTCCCTGCCTGGCACATGTTGTAGTTAGCTGCTGTTGAGTTCATTCTCATTCATAGAGACCCCAAGTAGAGTAGGTACATAGTAGGTGCTTAATAAACACTTATTATGATGTAATGTGATATAGGGGCTAACAGTACCAACTGTAGTCACCAGATGGCCAGCTCCGTCACTGCTGTGAACTATAAAGTTGGAATTATATCAGTTTTATCAATCCCTACCCTAGAGATAAGAATGAGATGAGTTAATATATGTGGGCACTGACAGCATATGCCTGGTTTATGTAAACCCCCCCATAAGCGTTAGTTGTTATTGTCTTATTCCTGAATACAATGGTAACTCACACTGACCTGCGGTCCGTACCAAGGGTAGTAGGCTAATCTCTTTCCATCTCTGGTTTCTACTTTGTCACCACTGGTCAGCTCTTTTCTCCAGTTTATTGTTGTAAAAACAGATTTGATTTCCATACATGAGTTTATGCTTTTCTCCCTCATTCCAACCATAGAGTGTTTTTTGTAAAGGAGAAAAAGAGAAAGAAGAACCCCAGATGTTTGGGAGCAAATCTGAGTTGAGCTGTATCGGGGTGTGTGTGCTGCATTAATTACCCAGGGTGGAAGCTGCCCATCGAGATTTTGGAAACTGCTCTTTCCCAAAGAAAGTGCCAGTTTCTCCTTTCTCCCTCTGGTCTTTTTTCATAAAATTCTCATCTTCCCCCCACACCCCTTCCTTGTGTGCAGCGAGCCGGTCTTGGCACTGCCATGAGAACTCCCTGGACAGAGAGATACCAGATAAAAATCTGCTTCCAAGAATCTTGTCCACCGGGTGACTTTCCTCTTAATTACCTTTATTGTGGTTTGTGAACTTGGTTTTTAAGCTTAAGGGGGAAGGGCATGCTGTGAACACAGAAAAGTGCACATATGTACAGCTCAATTATCTTTATAAACCGATCACATTTAGACCACCAGCATCCAGGTCAAGAAACTTTACAGAAGACCAGCTGTGCCCTTAATAGTCCCTTCCATACCCCCTACCCCACCTCCTACATTGGAATCTTCTAGGATGCCCACAGTGGTGTCTGGACTCCAACATTGTCTTGTGAGGCTCATCCACAGTGCTGGCTGTAGCTGTTGTGGATGGTTCATTGTCCTTGCTCTCTCAGGTTCTTAAGGGAGTGTCCCATCATCTATTTGTCCACAGGACCGTGCAGTATTGCTGTCCCTTGTGCTTAGGGCAGCGATGGGACAGAGCTGGCCCCTAACAACACATTTGTCCGTGCTACTGACAAGAGGCCGTAGTCATGCCTGATGTAGGACTTCAGCGAGTTGGGAACGCTATGAACACTGGAGACCTTTGCAACCACACACCCACTGGTCGACTTGCTGGGTCATAGGGTGGGAATACATATGTTCAACAAACACTACCAACCCGTGTCCAAGGGTGCCAACTGTCTGCTTGGTTTTGATGAAGAAAACGATTCTCTGTTCAAATCTGATTTGGGCCTTGAAGCAGGAAACCATCACTCTGGTTCTCTTGAGTTTTCCACTCTTACTGCTGTTCTTACTACGGGCAGCTAGCAACAGGAATAACAACCACATGACTTCTGTCTCTTGTTGAGTCACAGGGTGACCTGGTCAATTCACAAATTGTTGTCCCTGCCTCTTTCTTGAATGAATGCTCTTGGAACTCCTGCTTGACACTGAACGCTGAAGATTTCCCCCCTCCAATTTCTACCATTTTTCTTTTTGGCCAGGGCAACAAGAACCGGAAGTATCTCTCCCCCATCTCCTGTAAAAGCAGTTCCTCCTCCCATCTTTTGTAAATGAAATTTAGCGCGTAGGGTACTTTGCAGTGGAAAGCAAACACCAGTGAGCTTACGGATCCTCCAAAATTTGGCCAGCCGAGCGCACTTCTCGCAACTTCAATTACAGTTGTCTCTCTGGAGATCTGGCGCAGCAGGACAAGAAGAGGGACAAGAGGCTCTCCACCGGGTCCGGTTCCTGCCTCTTGGCTGTAAGCAACCACAGTGGAAGGCGCTTCAGAAATGTAGAGACCTTATGCATAGGGACCTCTGCGTCTCCAGGGGATTTGGGGGAATCTCTTCATCTTAGCTTACCCTCCCTTTCCTGACCCTCAAACAAGAAGTTAGAAGCAGCCGTTCATAGAACCATAGCAAAACTGTTACTCGGCACACGACTCCAGTGTGCAGATCACTTTCAAAAGCGGTTCCACCTCCTGCAGCCTGGGGGCCCTGGCTGCTTGATACTGCACTGGGGAAAATGACTCACCAGAGTCGGACTCCAGGAGAACTGGGGATCGGGAGCCGGTTCCAGGCCAGGAGATGGACTCTAAGAGCAGAAAGGTCCCCTTCATCAGGGGAGCTTTCAGGGTGGCGTGGCTGTAACTGGGGGATATCATGCTATTCTTTTGATGGGTGATTTGCGCGCGGTGCAAGTCCTGGTGCTTGTCTGGTCAGGAAATGGTCCTTGGGGAGGGCATAGCCACCAGGAGGTAATTGGGTTTTTTTTTTAAGGGGGGATGGGCAGTGGCCAAGCATTGAATCATGGGGGAATGGCGCCAAGCAGCGGTGACTCCTTCTTACCATGGGTTATTACAGAACCATAAAAATAATGTGTCTCTATTCCCACCAGGGCAGTGATGCAAAAGAAAAAAAAAGTGTCAAAGTATTGTGGAATAACAATAATAATTAAAAAGCTATAGAGTATGTCACAACAAAGTAAAGTTGTTGCTAAGTACCGGCCAGTTGGTTTCTACCCATAGCGATCTTTTGCATAACAGATGGAAGCCCTGTCAGTCCTGCACCATCCTTACAATGGTTTCCTGGGCCTGCAGCCACTGTGCCCGCCCGTCTCATCGAGGGGCTGGTCTCCCTGACACTCTGTCTGTACTATGTAAGATGAAGTCTTTCCGTCCAGGCCTCTAAGGAGCACTCTGGCCTTCTAGCCGTCCGTGGCACTTTCAGTCTTCTTCACCAGCCCCAAAGTTCAAGTGCATCCATTCTTCTTAGGCCTTCCTTGTTCAGTACTCAACTTTGATAGACGTATATTGAGAATACCATGGGTCTGGTCAGGTGCCCCTAAGTCCTCAAACTCACATCCTCGCTTTTCAACACTCCAAAGAGGTCTCTGTGCAGCAGACTGACCCAATGCAATGTGTCTTTCATCTCTACTTCCATGAGCATCGATGGGGAATCCATACAGGAGTCCTCACTTGCTCCATAAACCATCAGCACTTACCAAATGCTTACTCTGTGTGTGTGTGAATTCAATCTTCTGGATTTGAATAAAGACATACAAGGACCCAAAACAAAATGTGAATTGGAGTGGACACCCTGGGAAAGCCGGAGTGGGGAAGGAGAGCTGATGGAGAAGGAAAGGGAATGGGAAATAACATGGGTGATGCAGTCTATTTGAATACGTTGTACCAAAAGATGTACTGCTACCCAGAAATATTACCACCGGGGTTCCTGTTCCTGCGTAGATGGGTTTATTCCAAACACAATGTGTTTAAACATGTCTCTGCGATGGATGGCTATAGGAAAGTTCTCTCAGTAATACACTTGTCTTCATCTTGTTAGGATACCTTTAAAAAGGAGGAGGGGGAAAGAGGATACTTTCTGTTTGATGATAAAAAATGATTTTGAGGGCTGAGCCCCAGTGGCGTAGTGGTTGTGCGCGGGACTGCGGCCCACTGGGACGGAGGTTCAATTCCAGCAGTGGGGCTGGGCCTCCTACTCCCACCACTGGAGAGCAGTGATGCCAAACCAAAAAAAAAAAAATGATTTTGAGGTCAGAGTTAATATTAGACTTTTAAGAACACTCAAGTGAACATCTTCCAAAATCATTGCAGCTTTGTAGCAAGTTTACATAAACACTGTCCCGCATCAAACAGTTTGTAGATTGATTAGGCGCTTTCAAGAAGGTCAGATGAAAAATAATAATTTGTAGTTGTTCAAGGGGTCATGAGGGTGGAAGTGGGGGGAGGGAGTGGAAAAAAGAAAAGCTGATACCACGGGCTTAAAATATAAATTAAATGTTTAGAAATGTATGATGACAACATGTGCAAATATTCTCGATGCAATTGATGTATGGAATGTTATAAAAGCAGTAAATGCCCCCAATAAAATGATTTGAAAACAAACTTTTAAAAATAAAAATAAAAAAGGTTAGGAAGACCTCAAAGATGAGCCAAGGGGGGCTGAGCCCTGGTGGCGCAGTGGTTGTGTGCGGGACTGCGGCCCACTGGGTTGGCGGTTCAAATCCAGCAGCAGCTCTCCAGGAGCAAGTCTGGGCCTCCCACTCCCACCAGAGGGCAGTGATACCTTAAAAAAAATGAGCCAAGAGAAAAAATAGCATCAACAAAAAAACTCTTAAGCTAGACGAATGAAGAAACTGACTGAAGTCCAGACACTGGTGATAAAAGACCACAGAATAACCACTGAGGGAATGTCAACGTGGTTTGGCATTTTCAATTGTAAGTGGACCTCGTGACCTTGGCCAAGTTTTCTGCACACTGAGAGCCAACCGCCTGACTTGAGGTAACTCAGAGTTGATCTTTCTGTCCATCTTTTAAGGAAGACTGAAGATAATGAAGATGATTTCATGGAACAAATAATCATTGGGGATGAATCTCGGATTTGCCAATGGTCCAGGAAACAAAGTCTAATCAAGATAATGGTTTCCAAGGCGCTCTCTTGGGATCCAAGACTCAGAACAATATTATGAGTGATTTTTGGAATCCCAAAGAGGATGATCCTTAGATTTCCTCAAAGAATACAGCATGATCAGGGGAGCTTCTTCTAGAGAAAGTTTAAGAAAACTGATGGCTCCGTTGGTGAGAAAAAGGCTAGGAAAGACACTGAGAAAAATGTCCATCACGACAATGCACCTGCTCCTCCTCTGAAGATAGCAATGGCTGTCCTCTGAGAATTTCACTGGGCAGCCTTACCTCATCCATTCTGCAACCTCGATCCTGCCCCTTGGACTCCTTTTGGTGCCCCGCACTCACAGAACAGTGAATTCCAGGAGTCCAAGCTGCTGTTTGGAGGTGGTGTAAATTGAAGAGTGCAGAATTTGAATTCTTCAGGGAAGGGTTAGAGAGATGGAAACACCACTTTCAGAAGTGTGGAGACCTATGGGGGATATGTCCACATGTGACCTTTGAATATTGTTGTTTTAATAAAGGTTTTTATGATTGTATAGCAATACATGTTGACTTGCACAGATATGTGTTTCACATAGAACCTAAAATTCACTTGCAGCGGAGTAGCTTCTGACTCCTGGCTACCCCAGATGTTGCATGTGCACACAGAGTTACATGAAGAATACATGTGGAAGTAAAAAAAATCAAACAAAGGAAGAGGTGCAGTAAGAACAAAGCTTTTAACTCACCAAGGCTCGATTAGTTTGTCACGGGCAAGAGGTCTATAACTCTTTACCTGCTAGGTCAGTTATGGTGTCTGGCTCCGTCTTCAAGGGTGTTGGACGGAAGCGTACTTGGAATAGGGGGCGAGTGACGCAACGTGATCACTGCTTTGGGCAAAACGGGAATCACAGCCGCCAGCTCTACTGAGTGCTGGCATTTTCATAATTTCATAAAAGATATTTTCCGTTCCCTTTTTTTTTTTTTGGCAGGCATCACTGCCTCTGGTAGTCGTGAGCACTACCCAGTGCTGCTCCTGAGAGCCGCCACTGGATTTGAATCACCAAGCCCGCAGGCCGCAGTCCCGCACTCAACCACTGACGCCACCAGGGCTCAGCCCTTCTGTTCCCTTTTGAGGGGCATTTCTACCTTGCCCTACAAGGTCTCTGTGGGTCAGCATTGATTCGCTGAGAATGAATTTGGTTTTGATGGACGAGAGAGGAGGGTGAGGCGCTCCAGACCAGCTAGTGTGGCCTGATGCTGAAATTGGTACATCCCAGCGCCTCTGTGCCTCAGACCCACTTCATTTCCAGAAAGAAGCTCTGGTGCCTTGTTGTGACGTGCTTGGTTCCTAGCAGCCGGCGGTTCGAATCCACCAACTACCGCATAAAGATGTGGCTGTGTGCCTTCTGTGAAGATGGCAGCCTTGGGAGCCCTGTGGTGCGGTTCGGCCCGAGTCGAGAGGGTCGCTGTGAGTGGGGATAAACTTGGGTCAATGTATTTTTTTGCTTCCTGCCACAGTCGGATCCCAGCGGTGTGTGACCTCACACCCCATCGCTCCCAGGGCATGAGCAGGGCCATGCTGCTGCTTTTACAAAACAATACTGGTTTCTGTGCAAGTTTACACGCCAAACCATGTGCCCATTTGACAATTTCTACACCAATGATGCAGTGACATCGATTACATTTTTCACAATGTGTCAATCATGGCACTTCTTGGGCTCTGGTGGTTCCCAGGGCCACACTTTGACCCAAACAGATTTCTAGCCGGCTCCCTTCTCACATCTCTGGATTCCAGTGGGCAGGCTTGGTAGGGAACCGGCACTACATGTTTTCGGTGGGCCCTAGCTGGCCCCTTCCTGTGGCTGGATGGCAAAGCTTCTGACCCATGTGAGGGAAACCCAGCCTGCTCAGGCCTCCGTTCCCAGGGGAACCTGGAAAAGTAGGGCATCGACTTGGCCCAACTCGGGACAGGTGAAAGGCAGACAGGCTGGTTAAAAAGAGGACACTTTTACTGAGCCTGACACCGGGTCCCTGGGCGGTCTCAGCAGTCACGTGGTGAGTACATTCTGGGGCTTCTGTGGGGATCTCTTTCCCACCACTCCTTGCCCCCATTCTTGCCCTCCCCTCCCCACGAAACACAAACAAAAGAACTCACAGTGGCGGCTTGTTTGTGGCCTGGCAATGTGACTTCTGCCCAAGTCACTGTGCACCTGGGCCGTGGCCAAGGCCACCCCCCCCCCCCCCCCATGGGTACTTAAGATACAAATCTGAGTCCTGCAGATCCATGTCACCTGGGATGACCCCCGACTCTTCCCTTTACCTCAGTTTCCTCGTTCACCACATGGGCCTGGATCTTCTCTCCCCATCCCCCACCGGCTCGCCACAGCAAGAATTTATAGGTTGCATCAATTCCTTTCTTTTTCAGCACACAGAGACTTGTTATCTCTGTGGGTTCTGTGTTGGAAAGATAAAGTCAGTTCAGTATGCTAGGGTTTTGGAGGCGTTGAGCTGAAAAACCACACTGTGGCCAAGCCCCACGGTCACCACCATGTTGATTTCAGAAGTCTGGGCCTGTCTGCAGGCCGTTGAGGCTTCCCTGTGGTCATGGTCCTGCTGGTCCCGGAGCGGGTCTGCTGAGGTTGTTGAAGCCAAGACAGCTGAAAGGCACCTCCCTTCCCTATCCCAGGAAAGTGCTACAGATTCCTGCCGGGGGTGGGGTGGGGTGGGGATGGAGCGAGGCCCCGCGTTTCCACGAGGACAAGGTCTGCTCCTGGGCCTCGCATTACCTTCTGCTGCCAGGTGGTCAACACAGTCAGCCTGGCCTTTGAGCGCCTCGGCTTCTCCCTCTCGCTGGGCTTGCGTTGTGGTGTTGGGGAGACTATGGAAGGTACACTGGACTGGCCGAAGGGCAAGCGGGTCTGTCCGGGGAGGAGGACACCTAGAAGGCCAGGTGGGCAAGCGTTCCCTCCGGCCCTCTGAGCGTGCTGTCAGGAGGCTGTGGTCCCTGGAGAAGGACATCATGCATGGGAAAGTGCAGGGGCGGCAGATCCTCCATGGACTCACCCGTGCAGCTGCCACAAGGGCCTCAAACCTAGCAATTGGTAGCAGGGCACAGGGTCGCTGTTAGTCAGCACCGATGACGCCACTGCACCCTAACAGCAGCAGTGACTATCACGGGCGCACACCAGCCTGTGTGGGTGTCCGAGTGGTGAGTGGAGAGCTTGATTTTCAGTTCCTTGAGGCCAAGGACTAGGTCTCTGGTACACAGTAGGTGGCATCGTGCCTGATGCCTAGTGGGAACATAAAGCAATGCTTTTCCCCGGACATGGACGGGACCCCTGAGGTCAGCAGTTCTCAACCTGTGGGTCGTGACCCTTTCGAGTGGGGGGTCAAACAATCCTTTCGCAGAAGTAGCAAAAGGACAGTGATGAAGTTATCAACGAAAATAATTTTATGGTATGGGTGTCACCATCACACGAGGAGCCGTATTCAAGGGTCGCCTCGGCGTCAGGAAGGCTGAGAACCACTGCCTTAGGCCCTTGGCGGCCCGATATGGAAAGTAAACATGGGGGAGGTGTTTGTATCTCTCTGGCCAGGGTAAAATTGAGACTTGTAGCTCTTTCTCCCGCCCCCCAATCCTTATCCACTTGTGTTCATTTTCCTTGAAAGGGAATTGCCTCTCACCACGGAAGTAAAGCTGAGAGCACCTCCCCACGCCGCTCTCCGGCTTGCATTTCTCGGAGGTGTCGGTGAAGTCTTTGTTCAGTTGGTTCTGCTGAAATATAAGAATAGGATGACCCACTTGGGTGAGGGTTTTTTTCCTGGGTTCTAACCCTTCCCTGAGGAGCCCTGGTGGCGTAGTGGTGACGAGTTGGGCCACCATCCACAGCGTCAGCGGTTCGAGACCACCAGTGGCTTGCTTCTTATGAGAAAGAGGGGGCTTCCTACCCCGGTAAACAGTTGCCATCTTGGAAACTCGGCGCAGCTCTATCCTGTCCTGCAAGTCGATGGGGATGGGGACAGTCTGATCCCTTCCCGGTTAAACCCTGGGACACTCTAGAGCAGTGTTTTTGTTTTTGTTTGTTTGTTTGGGCATCACTGCCCTCTGGTGATGGGAGTAGGAGGCTCAGCCTTTGCTCCTGTGAAGCTGGAATTGAACCTCCATCCCAGTGGGTCGCAGTCCTGCGCACAACCACTACGCCACCGGGGCTCAGCCCTAGAGCAGTGTTGATGACACGGATGGAGCTAAGGCAAGGGCCAGAGCTCCCAAGGGGCTCCCAGGTATGACAGAGGAGAATGTGGTTTTTGTGTGTGTGTGTGTGTGTGTGTGTGTGTGTGTGTGTGGCCTCACTGCCCTGGTGGGAGTAGGAAGTCCAGCCTTGCTCCTGGAGAGCTGCTGCTGGATTTGAACTGTCAGCCCTGTGGGCTGCAGGCCCACATACAACCACTACGCCATCGGGACTCAGTCCAGAGGAGACTATTCTTTAGGATAGAACAACAAAACCACCAGACAGAAGGATACCAGGAGTGACATCACAGTAGGCATGGCGACCAGAGCGTAATCATAATTCCCTGTGAGGTTGGTCCGAAACTCCAGGGAAGGCCCTGTTTCCATTGTCCTCTCCTTTTCCCTTTGTGACCGGAAGAGGAGGGCCAGGCATGGGGGAGAGGTTGGCTATCGGATGGCTAGAGCAGGCCAGAGCCTTTGTCTTTGGCCCCCGGCCTGTCTCCCCCTCCCTGGTGTGGTGGGGTGCCAGTACTCTACGCTTCGTCCTCTCCCCTGGAGTAGGGAGACATCACATGATTGTCAGGAAGTCCGGCAGCCACCCAGGGCCTCGCTGGGTCCTCCTGTGTACCCCCGCAGAGGCTCTGGACCCGGTCTGGTAGACAGATGGCCGTTCTCCCCTCCTGTACTCAGTTTTCCCAGGGTTCAGTTTTGCGGTGGATGACGTGGAGTGGGGCATAGATGATGTGATTTGAAGTCATTTCAAAGTCACCTCTGTCCCAAGGGGAAGTAAGAAAAAAGCAGTAACTCCTCAGTGCACACATCCAAAGAAGGACGCTTGATGGGAGGGGCAGCGTGGAGGTCTGTGGCAGGCAGGCCCCTCTTGTCCTTGCTGGAGAGCCAAGGAAGGGGCGTGCATAAGTCATGCGTTTGGATGTCAGGGACTTCAGGGCACCCTCAGGGTTCCCGCTGGTGTAAGCGTTCCCCTCATCCAAAGTTCATTGATTGAACCCACCCACCTGCTCTGAAGGAGAGAGACGTGCCCATCGGCACCTCTGCAGATGCCCCCTCACCCCCGCCCCACCCCCTCGGTCACATCAGTTCCACTCTTCACACAGGGTTTTCAAGGATGGAACGCCCACTGCGACATCTTTTTCCCCCAGAGCAGCTAGAGGGAGCAAACCGTTGACCTCCGTGGTTGGAAGCGGTGTGCTTAGCCCCTGCCGTTAGGGCTCCCTCGCCCAGAGGACAGGGCAGAACTGCCTCTGGGTTTCTGAGCCTGACTCTTGACCACTGTGCCACGCCTCAGCTCAGCGGGGGATGGCGGATGGCTGATGGAAGGCGGCCCCTCCCCCAACCACGACACCACCTCCCCGTCCAGACCACCGAGGAGAAGACCCTCAGTCACGCGGAGCTGCTCCTAGTAGGAATTGACAGCGCCTCACAACAAGAGCAAAAGGTCCTTCTGGACCCAGAATTCATTTTGACGTTCCCGTCGGTGCAGGAGAGTTGCTCAGACCCCTCCTGTCTCTCCGTAGGTCAGCTCCTCTCTGCCTGTCTCTCTGCCATCTTGACAACGTGAGAGGTTGGGGGTGGGGGTGGGGGGACTTCCAAAAGCATCGCTTTATCCCCGGAATGCTCTCTGCAGCCATCCCACCGGAACTTCAGTGGGTTCAAAATCAAATGCTGCCATCTTCTGCTGCTGCATGCTGCAAGTTCTCCCTCCTCGTGGGGCCCCCTCTGGAAGACCCCACCACTATTCCCTGGGTCCAGCAAAGCTGAGCGTCCTCCTGGGCTTCTTTACCCCTGGCCTGGCAACACTCACATCCATTTGGCCTGCTTCAATCGGCCCCCCCCCCCCCGGTCCTTTACCCCCACTTCCACTGCTTTTGCTCAGGACTTGGTCATTCTGTCTAGACTACCCTCCATTTGCGTGACTCCCAGCCATCCCGACTCTCCTAGATGGAGCCGCCTTCAAACCCTTCAGTGGCTCTTGTTGCTGAAGAAGACATTCCTTAATCTCTCTGCGCATACAGCACCCTCTCAAGCTCAGGATCTTGCCTCTACCTTTCTCTCCTCTTTTGTCTTCTCTCTCCCTCCCCTGAGCCCTTTAGCCAGAAGGAGTTCTTTGAGGCTCCTTGAGGAGGGAGCTATACCTGTCTTCAAGGCTATAAAAGTTGAGTGCTGTGATCTTGTAATGCTTTTTATATTTATAACTAAACATGGATTTTGCATGGTTACTTTAAAGACTTAGCCCGTTCGATATTAGGAGAACTCTGGTGGTTAAGTTGGGTAGGCAAGGATCGAACCACTAAATGCAAGGTCAGTGGTTCAAACCCATAGACCCCTTTGCAGTGGAAAGTGCAAAGCTTTACCTGCTCCAGTAAAGCTTTACAGGCTCAGAAACCCTGTAGAGGGTCACCGGTTAAGAATCAACTTGATGGCAGTGGGCAGGTTTATGTTCAAAATAAAATATGGCTTTGAATAGAGAATGTGTTGATTTGGGGTTGGATGCAGATCTCATTTCAACAACGGGACTGACAGGAAAGGGTTCCAGAACACAATAGAGACTAACTGCATTTCCTTGAATGGATGAGCCACCTGTATTACAAAGGTCGGGACTTCTTTGAAAACAAGGCTGACATTGACCCTGCTGTAGACTTTCCTTAGTCTCTGAGCCCCTGACAGCAGGATGCTCGCTGTGGCACCCACATGCATATTTGGGGGGCTTGGTGTCACCACATACATAACATCGGATTGCACCAGGAATGCCAGCATCATGTCCATGTCTGGAGTATCACTCTTCTGCCCTCTGTGGTGTCTTATCATCTTTCTTTCTGAGGAGGTTAGTTCCTAGTGGAAGAATGAGTCCTGGCTATTTCCAAGTCATTTAAAGAGGATAATTTAATCTAGATGATTATTTAGGACTCTTTTAACCCCCCCCTCCCAATATTTACCGACAAATTCCAAATCTCCCCCCTTTTGGTTAAGCTTCACCATTGACCCTGGCTTGGGTACATGTATTTACTTCTTTCCCACCCCCCACCTGGTCTTCCTCAAAGGACCTTTCATTTCCTCTTTGTGTCTTCGTCACGAGGTACCATAGGATGGGGCACAGAAAGAATGGCTAGAACCTCCTATGAAAATTGTTTATTTGCTTGCAGTCCCCAAATGGGTGGGGAAGCGCTGGGACTCAATCAACGCTCCTGCTCTTCCCTTGGGCGCCTCCCGGCCTGAACCTGGATCGTCTGGGTCATAGGCAGTGAGATGTGGGGTCCCGGGACAAGCTCTGTGCCCGCACCCACCTGAGAACTCTTGAGGGAGCGCCTGACCCAGCCATTGTCCTCCTGCCTGGGACATGAGGTCCTGAACCCCCTGCTCTCTGAGACCCCTCCTGACTCTTACTTACCATGACCCTGTGATGACCAGAAGAATGCTGGCTTTGGGGGAAATTGTCAGAGGCGACTTCCTGGACTTGGGAGATGAACCCCAGAAATTTATTGTGGCTGGGCTTCAGCCGCGACTGTGTCTGGTCTCTAGCCAGAGTGCTTCCACCCCCTCCCCCACCCCCTCCCCCCCACCCCCCACCGTTGTGATTGCTGCTGGAGCTCTGCCTGCTGGGATGGGAGGTGGCCTCAGTGTGGTGGGCTGGGACAGTGGGCAGAATCCGCATCCCCATCTGCTGAACAAACGGCAGAGACCCAGCCTCACCCTTCCTGTGAGACTTCCTGCTTGGTGAATCCTTGCCGCCTTGTTCCTTCCCCTCCCTCCTTTTGTAGTCCTATCTGCTCTCTGCCGAGTTACCTGGCTCAGGACAGAAGCAACCTAAAAGCGTGGATGAAGTGCGCCCCTTTATTAATTCCTTATCTTAGTTTCTCTCTAGCACGTCCACTGGCAGACAACTCACCTATCATGCATTTCAGTAGTGGGATCACATTCATAAAGGTGGTCACGACAATCGATTCCAGGACATTTCTTCTTCCTTGTCCTCACTGTGGTCAGCTCCCTATTTCCCGCCAGCCTCCTCCCTCATGTCCCTTTGACTTTATTGATCCGGTGTCTCTAAAGGTTTACCTAACCCGGGTTTCATATACAGGCAATCATACATGATCAAGACAGAATACTAACAGATGGGGAATGGGCATATTTAATGACTGGACCTACAAAGTCTGCGGGGTTCTAGCTGGGGGTGAAGGTTAGGCAGGAACCACGGCAGGGACAGTGGCATTAAGATCGCTCACTGGAGGGCTCCCCAGTGTCCGCTCAGGGGACCCAGGGGAGAGGGTCGTTCAGAGGTTCCCCCCTCCCCCCGCCCCAGTTCTGCTTAAAGATGGGAGGCTTTAGATGTGGCAGGGTGGGTGAAAGGAGCTGGGCACAGTGGGGTGACTGAGGACTCCTATCAGCTCACTGTCATCGAGGTAATGCCAGATCATAATGATCTTAACAGGACAGGGTAGAACCGCCCTGTGAGTGTCCAAGACTGTAGGTGTTCACAGGAGAAGCGACATCTGTTTTCCATAGTGTCATCGAGTTCCGTGCTGACTGAGAGCAATTCTCTAGGACAGGATAGAACCAGCCCTGCGCGTGTCCGAGACAGTAACTCTATGGGAGTAAAAAGTACCATCTTTCTCTCAAGCAGCAGTTGGTGGTCTCAAACTGCTGACCTTACAGGGCAAAGCTCAACCCAGAACCATTGCACCACCGGTCTCCTCTGAGGGCTGCCCCCAAGCCCATTGCTCACTCATAGTGATCCCCTGTGAGTTTCGGAGACTAACTGTTTACTGGAGTAGATGGCCCTGTCTTTCTCCCAAGGACTCAGATAGCCATCCACTAGCATGTGCCTAAAGACCTAGGTGTAAATCCCTTTACCCAGAAAGTCTTCCATCTGAGTTACTGTCATTAATAATGGCCCCAGCTGGTGCTATGTGCTCATGAAGTAATTATTAATGTCTTAATAATGACCACCCCACCCATACCCTGACATCTTAGCCAGGCATGCTGCCCAGTGTGTTACCTCTATCCCATGGACCCATCCCAGCAGCTTCAGTAAGGTCGGGATCACTGTCCTCATTCTGTGGTCAAGGAGAGAGGAGGGACCTCGAGCACCGACTTGGCAAATGAGCAAGAGGCCTCACTGGGATGTGGGTTCAAGTGTCATTTCATAGGCCGCACACTTCACCTCTATGGGGAGAAAGGTGATGTTTTCCACGCTCATAAAGATTTACAGTCTGGGGCTGAGCCCCGGTGGCGTAGTGGTTGTGCGCGGGACTGCGGCCCACTGGGATGGAGGTTCAATTCCAGCAGTGGGGCTGGGCCTCCTACTCCCACTGCCGGAGAGCAGTGATGCCCCCCCCTACCCCCCCCCCCAAAAAAAAAATGAGTCATGTGATTTTTTGCATCTCTCTTAAATGTCCTTTCTCATAAGAAACTCAGTAGATGACAGTGGGTTTTAGAATGTCCTTAGTAGGCAAAAAAAAAAAAAAAGAAAGAAATAAAAATTGGCAAGGCTGTGTTGCTCTGTTAGTTAAAAATTTTCTGGACTGTAAAATCCAAACATCTAGGAATTACTCGACGTAGGTGTTGCAAACAGTTCAAGTGATCGGCTGCCAAGCAGCTGATGGGTGGGGCAGATCCACTTAGGTGCCACGGAAGAAAGGCCTGGTGAGAAGCCACGGAAAACCCTTGGGAGCGCAGTGCCACTCAGACACAGAGGGAGTTAGCACGAGTCTGAAGCGACTCTTAGCAATGGATTATTTTATCAGGACTTATTAAAAGCAATGATGGCAACAACCCTATTTATTAGAAAGTAAAGGTGAACTGGAGGGTCTGGTAATGCAGGTTAGGGAATGTCTAACGGGTTCTTAGGAGCTGGGATTTTATTGAATAGCAAACACTGAACACTTGCGTGCCTGGACCCGAGCTAGGCCCTACGGAAAGTCCCCAGAGAGTCTTGCAAATTTCAACAAGGGAAAAGGTGAACATGTGAAGCACAAATAGATGGACAACGAGGGCATTTGCAGTCGATGCTGACATTGCGAACCTAAGGGTTTCTCCTGGAAAGAATTTTAGGTTCTTGACTTGGGCCTCCCATCAAGTAAGTTTTGTCACAAGGCTTTCAATGACGGGACCTCCCACTTCCTCATTGATTTCTTATCTTGGAGAAGGGTCCTTTGTCCAAACGAGAAGACCCTCTCGGATACCTCCTGTTTTCTCCTGCCTCTAGTGGGGTGCACCATCTTGATGATTCTTTCTGGAAACGCCTCCATCCAGTCTCTTCCTACTTCAGGGTATTCTCTCTACCTGGCAGCCAGAGTTGTCTTTCTAGAATATAAATCTGATCACTCCGTCTGCTTAAATCCCTCGCTGGTTTCCTCATTGTGAACAGGATCAAATCTAAGCTGCTTGGCAAAACACCCTGGACTCCATAGCCTGGGCCCTGTCCAGTCTCCTCCTCCCATTTAATTTCTCATTCTTTGCCCCTCTCCGCTCCTCCATCAATCTGTACCTCCCAGATAGCTCCCTCTACTCTGCACACAATTTACTGAACCACCTCCCGAGAATTTCTCCTTTCTCTTCTTTGTCCACCTGGCAAAACCCCCTAGTGATCTTTTAAAATTGATCTCAGTCATCTCCTGTAGAAGTCACCCTCTCCCTGGAAACAGTTCACTCCCTCCTCTGTCTTCCCCACCGGACTGTGAGCTCCTTGAAGGCAGGGCTGCCTTTTCCACCTTGCTCCCTCCTGAACTCCCATGCTCAAGGTGCTGTTGAAGCTTCCATATTGTTAGCTGTGGAGGAGGAGGAGGAGGAAGAAGAAGAAGAAAGAAAAATTAAGAAGCAGAAGGAGAAGAAAAGTCAGGGGAATTTAAAGTGGAGGTGGTAGTACTCATCCTTTGTTCTCACCCAACATTATTTGTGGTATCAACACGAGTTAATATTTATTGAAGAACTTTGAATAATTCCAGGTTCTCCACATACAAAGTGAGGAAGGCATTCAACAGTGTTTCAAAGGTAGAGATGGTTAACCTTTGAACCAGGGACAGAGGGCCTTAGCATGGCCTCTGTGATATCCCCAGTGTGTGTGATTGAGCACACATAGGCTTACACACTATAGTTCTACCAGTCAAGGGGATGACTGATGGGTATTGGGAATTATTATATCAAAGAGATGGCCAGAATTTTGGACTATTCAGCAAAATAATGACTTGGTGCAGGCAGCCAATGTGGCCTGAATGGTGACTCTGACCTCGACTCTGGCCTGTAGGGATAATACATTCTTTTCTTCCCCGGAGACAGGGCTGAGTGTGGTGAGAGTGCTGGGCAGGGGGGAGGGACTGGGCTTCCCTTTTCCCCATGCACCCCTGTTTCTTTCTCTTCTTTCTGATGTTATGACTGTTGTCTGCCCCCAGTCACCCCAAAGTGGCCGTGTTACCCAAAGAGAAACAACACCTGAAGACCTGGGAACAGTGGATTGGATTTGTGGAGCACTTTGCAAATGGCATTGTGACCACTTATCAGTAGCTATGAATAGATCTCTTTTCCCAGCAAGTCTCCTCGACTGTGATCCCATTGGTGGCAGGTCATTTCTCAATGTACTGTTTTCACCCTGTGCCAGTGCTTGTAAGCCCATTCTCGAATCTATTCATCTGTGCTCTATGCCTTTTTCTCATACTTCATATTTTCTGAAAGGAAGGATTCTTCTTCTTTTTACTCAGATATGACAGAGACAAGTTTCCTGAACTCCCTCTAGGGGCACCCCTCGCCATCACCCCCACTCCAGATCCTACGTGACAACCCACAGAGATGGCCTGTGGCTTGAAAGGTGGGGAGGGAGATGGCGGGGTGCAGAGCGGAAGCCAAAAGGCTTAATTAATTGGTTAAACTTTATTATAAAGGCTGGTCCTATTGTTTACAGGCCATTAAAGCCCATTATCATCTTCCCAAGCTAGGCAGACAGAAGCAGGTGGCTTTGATGCTTGTCTTCGAGAGATAAGGAACATTCATCCCTTGTTTGGACGTCACAATTTCCTCTTGGTTTATTCCTGGAGAGACGATTCAAGTGTCTCTCCAAATGTCCCCAATTACAGACAATTTTGGCGGGCTGGAGGGCAGGGGAGGTTCAGATTCGAATTCTCTAATTTGGGAGTTGGGAGACCCTTTGGGAGACAGGATGGTCTCTGGTCTTGCCCCCTCTCTCTTGTCCCCAGCCCCTCCTTGTTCCCTCTCAGCAGAGCAGCTTCTGGAGGGACCAGATCCTCCTCTAGTCATTAGTGCTAGCAATCTCTGAGCAGGCTCCCTTTTCTCATGGCCCCCAGCTAACCCTCCCACCCCCACTGACTGTCTTCTCCCCCGCTGGGAAGACTTCCTAGCCTTCTTCCCTCACACAGAATTGCTGCTGCTGTTGCTAATTTCTGTAGCCTTGGTGCTGGCTCTTGGTGACCCCCTTCTAGGACAAAATGCAATGGTGCCTGGTCCTGTGCCATCTTCAGGGCGGTTGGCATGCTTGGGCTCATCTAGCATGGCCTCTGCCTTTGAGTCAGTTCAGACTCATGGTCTCGGGATAGCACAGGATAGAACTGCCCCCGCCTCAGCCTGGAAACCAACTACCGGGCTCCTGGCACGCCGCACGAGGGCGGACAGGAGTCTCTGACCCACAGAGCTTTCACTGACCAACGGTCAGAAATCGATCTCTAGACCTTTGTGTTCCCCCCAGTGACCAGTCCCTAATGGAGTCTCCCCCAAGCATCGGGCTCTTGATGGATGGCTTAGCCTACCTCAGTCCTCTTCTGTGAGAGCTGGGTCGAGGGTTCTCCAGGGTGAGTTGGGGAGAGCCCTTAGATGACCCCCCTTCCTCTGACCCAGTGCATCTCTCTCCCCTGGGGATTTACATGAGGGTCTGGCTTCTCACCTGGTCAGGTGCAGGCGATACGACAGACGCCACATCCCCTGGGCAGTTGCCAAAAGGTTTTGTTGAGTTCATGTTTTAAAACAATTTCTTGTGTACAGTTCAGAGACGGCGATTCGATCTTCCAGGTGCACGACAGTTCTCGCCTTCTCACTTGATCTTAGCCAAAAGGCAGAGAAGCGATAGTTCTCGCCTTCTCTTTTTCAATTGTGCCTCCCCATTAACCTAGACTCACTGCCCCCTCAGATTCCTATGCAGTTGTCCGACTTCAGCCCGGCAGTGCTGTGCAATCTGTGATGTCCTAGATGCAGGCCTCAGTGGAGAGAGAGAGAGAGAGAGAGAGAGAGAGAGAGAGAGAGAGAGAGAGAGAGAACATGCTTGGCAGGTGTTAGACATTCACATGAGGGATGAAGAAAGGGAGGCCTGGGTGTGGCCGTCAGGAATGTCATCCAAGACCGGGTCACTCCTCGGGTCCTGTGTACTGTAGTCATGCAGTTCTTTGGCAATGTCTGATCAGTGTAGGGCAGTGTGCTGGGGGACCAAAGGGCCCAGTCCTTGTCATCGAGCAGTTTACACGGAGGAGGAGTGAAGGCAGGTGGGAGGCAAGGCCGGTCACCAATTATGTGGAGTAGATTCCCATCCAGCGTCATCCTGTGTGGTAGGGTGGACATGCCCACCATAGGGTTCTGGGGGACACTTATGGCCGGTCCTTTCTTCTGCAGCCCCTCTGGGTAGACTTGAACCTCTAGCCACTGTGTGAGCAGTACATGTTAGCTGTTTGTACCACCCAGAGACTGCCTCCAACCAGGCAGGAGTGTATGTGGCTGTTGGCATCTCATTGCACGTGTGTAAAGGGTGGTAGATTGCTTTGAAATGAGGGGTCCAGGAACGCTTCATGGGGATGTCTTTTTAAAAGATATCAGTGAATGAGGAAGAGACAGAAAAAGGAGATTCAGGCTGTTGAACAGTACGGTCAAAGGGACTGAAGCATGACAGTGTCACGGGCCACATCTGACAGCCCCCCTTTCCAAAGCCACTTCTCATTTCCAGCCAGAGTGGCTCCAAATCCATCTCAGGAATTTTTTCCAGGCGTCTGACCCTGGGGCCAGGCTTGGAGGAAAGCAGACATTCCTTTTCTGCAGACACTGCTGGTGCTGGTATTGGGGGGTTCTGCTGGCATGGGGTGGGGGGAGAGTACACAGGACACACAAGGATGCTTAATTCACAATAAAAAATTTATTCCCCCCCCCCAAAAAAAAAAACCCCAATAAACAAAACACAGGGCTCAGCTGGTGTTGGGGAAAGTGGATTAGCTCCCAGTTCCAGATGCCTCAGCTTCCAAAGATTCTTTTTCGACCCTACCTGACACGTCCTCATTGTTAGGATGCCTGCGACAAAAGGACCCCTTTCTGGCTGGTTTCCCCTCCTAGGCTAGGTCTTCCCCCCATCTCCGCCCTCCCACATGCTGCCTGCCACCTTGGCCCCACAGGCACTGGAAGAAAGGGCACCCGGGTTTGTTTTGGAAGGTTTTGGTTTTCTTTGAGGCCCCCCCCCAAGCATATCTCCTGCTGGGCTGGGCCAGGCTGGAGATAAGGCTTTCTTCCCGCCGGCCCCCTCCGTGCTGGCTGGGGGTGGATGGCCCCCAAGGCAAGGGGAGAATGGAGTTTCCTACTTCTCCAGGCTCATGACAAACCCACGCCCAGGGTCACGGTGATTTTCAGACATGACAAAACCCACTGCTTTGTGCATGCTCTCAAGGTAACTGCTCAAGCTACCTTCCAGGGAATGGGAGGAAGCCCAGAAAGAGAATTCTTCATTGTGAGGCCCCGGATTGAGTGCAGAAATGGCTTGGAAATAGAAGAGTCCCCTGGCTCCTCTCTCCAGCAGAGCAGCAGCCCGTACATGACTGTGGGCGAGCTTCCCTCTCCGCACCGCTTATCTCTGCCTGGCATTCACAGACTCCCGAGCCTGGAGTCTCTCTGGATGTTGGCCAGGGGAGGGGGGCTGTGTGCATAAGGGCTGAGATATGGGGTGGGGTGATTCCGCCGTGTCCTTGCATGCCTCCATGAAGGTCTCTCTTCTAGCCTCTTCTCTGAAATCGGGAGCTAATCTTTCTGCTCCCACCTCCCTCATCTTTGCAAGGAAAGACCCAGATTCTATGTTTGCAGGTGGCTGTGGCAGTCGTAATGGAAACCCCTTGGAGAATGGGAGGGAGGTTTTGGCGAACAAAGTTAGACCAAATGGCATTTAACTGGATGCCATTTTGAAACCTCCAGGGTCTTGTGAGTTTAAAAACCTTTCCTATAAAATTCCGCTGGCTCATGTGGCTTTTAGGATCCAACAGCTTTTGTTGTTGTTGTTGTTGTTGTTGTTTTAAAGTCCTGGGTTGCTTTTTGCCTCAGCAGAATTAGGGATGAGAAAAAAGAAAGGCTTTCTTAAAAGGAGCAGGGGTTGTCGGGAAATCAAGCGAAATGGATGGCGTATAGGGCTAAGGGGTGGAGGGAGGCAGTGGGGGCAGGATCCTCCTGATGGCTCTGGTGCTGGTTTTGCCTCTATTGTGGGCACACTGCTGGGCAGCGCTGAGGATCCCTGAGTGTCTGCAGAACTCCAGCCCAGCTGTGTAATGTTAAGCTTCCCTTTAGAAGATGGCTTGGGTACTGACAGGATGGATAGTTTCAATTCCATGGACAGAAGCTGAGTCAGTCGCTAGAGTTACCAGGGGTTCTCTGCTACATTCTTTTCTTTCACTGCCTTTGGCTCAACACCATGGGATTCTGGGTAATTGCTCTGTTCCCCCTAGGCGAGTGTGAGTGTGCAGAACTAACTGATGCCTGTCACTGTAATAAAGTCAACATACCTTGTATGCCTTGTGTTGTCTTAAAATTTCAAATTGTGCGTGCATGTGTATTAATGTGACAAGATTGTGTGTGTATGTGTGTGAGAGTTAGTTGCTATGACAAGATAGCAGTAATGTTTCTAGGAGAGTTATGTTGTAGTTACTGTTTGATTTTATGTGAATCTTCCTCATCACCCGCCTTTTGAGAAAGAGAACTGCACATGGTATAGATTTCAATGCTATGAGGAATGAGCCAGAAATTAGAAAAACATTTTAGTTATTTCTCTTTCAGTTTCATACTAATATGCTTTTTAAAATTGCTGATGACACGAATATTACTGTTGATTTTTTTTTTGGGGGGGGCATCACTGCTCTCCGGTGGTGGGAGTAGGAGGTCCAACCCCACTGCTGTAATTGAACCTCCGTCCCAGTGGGCCGCAGTCCCGCGCACAACCACTACACCACCGGGGCTCAGCCCCTATTACTGTTGATTAACATTGAAAAAAGCCAACATTTAAAAAATGATAAAAATTGGGTCTCCACTCAAGTACTCCCTCAATGCAAGAACACTTTGTTCCATTAAACTGGCATTCTGTGATACTCACCTTCCTGACATGGTCGCTGAAGACAACTGTGTGCATAAGCAAATGTGGTGAAGAAAGCTGATGGTGCCCGGCTATCAAAAGATATAGCATCTGGGGTCTTAACAGCTTGAAGATAAACAAGTGGCCATCTAGCTCAGAAGAAATACAGCCCACATGGAAGAAGCACACCAGCATATGTGATCACGAATTATCAATGGGATCAGGTATCAGACATCAAAGAACAAAAAAAATCAGATTGTGAATGAGGAGGATTGTGGAGTGGGGACCCAAAGCCCATCTGTAAGCAAGTAGACATCCCCTTATAGAAAGGTGTCAAGGAGAAGACAGTGTAGCAATGATGAAACATACAACTTTCCTCTAGTTCTTCAATGCTTCCTCCCCCCCACCCCACTATCATGATTCCAATTCTACCTACAAATTTGGCTAGATCAGAGGATGTACACCAGTACAGATAAGAACTAGAAACACAGGGGATCCAGGACAGATGAACACCTCAGGACTAGTTATGAGAGTGGCAATATCGGGAGGGTGGAAGGAAGGTAGGGTAGAAAGGGGGAACCAATCACAAGGATCTACATATAACCCTGTGTCAGACAGGGTTCTCTAGAGAAACAAAACTAGGACACTAGCAATTCTCTTTATATATTTATATAGATAGAAAGATATCTAAGTTAAGAAATAAACAGTTAACTAATCTATAGAGCAATACAAATGGCTTGGTGCAACTCACTTGCGTGAGACAGCTAGAAAACTGGCAGTCCTTGGAGTCTTGAGGGCCGCTGCGTAGTCCTCTGTAGAACAATTCAGGCTCCCCAGCCACAAGCAGCAAACAGCAAAGCAGGTTACCAACAGTCAGCCAGATGACATAGTCCAACAGTCCCCAACTCAAGAGATGTATATTTCAGGAGCGTGGCGAAGCAGGGCTTGAAGGAACCTCAACTCACAGCTCCACAGTCCACGGTTAGGTGTCCCATTGCATGGGGAGGTCGAGGCATAGGACGAACAAGGCAGCTGGCTGGTCCGAAGATTCAAGAGCAAGAGACCAAACGCATGACTCCCTGAGCCATTCCTATCCCCGCCCTTCAATTCATCCCATGTGTTCATTGTCCCTGCCGTCACAACAGACCTACATATCTTCTGTGGCCATGTTGGCATAACAAGCCTACTCATCACAATCCCCTCCCTGGGGGACGGTCAAGAGAAAAGTGGGTAAAGGGAAATGTCAGACAGTGTAAGATATGATAAAATAGCAATGATTTATAAATTATAAAGGACTTGTGAGGGAGGTGGAATATGGAGTTATGGAGGGAGAGGAAAATGAGAAGTTGATACCAAGGACTCAAATAAAAAAGCAAATGTTTTATGAATGATGATGGCAACAAATGTATAAATGTACTTGACACAATGGATGTATGTATGGATTGTGATAAGAGTTGTGCAAGCCCCAATGAAATGATTTACAAAAATGATAAAAAAAGAAAAAGAACCCAGGAGAGAAAATAAGCCTAACTCTTCCTTTCAGTCTTCCCTCCCTCCTTGGGCCCTCTTTTGCAACCACTGTTACTAATTTCGTTTCCCCCTGTGTTTCTCTGGGGTATTGGATGAACTGAACCGTAGGCCTCTCCTTTATGCTTTTCTCCCTTCGGATAATTGCATTTCAAACACCCTGTTCGAAGTACACTTTAAAAAAAATTGAACTATATATCTCAGGAATCATTCCACATCAGTACCTCTGCCATGAGAGGGTAAGTAAGAAATACGCCTACGAGGGTTCTGATGCGTGCATCTATGGGTCTACTGCAATCAAAGTGTGTCTAACATGCCTGTGATCAGTGGGTGGTTGCAGGCAAGTTCTCTTAGCAATACCCTGGACTTCAACTTCAAGGACTGCCCTAGGAGCGAGTTTTGTTGGGAAAGCTTACCCCAACCACCCTACAGCTCTGATCTGGACTTTAAGATCTGTTTGTTTGTTCCCCAAATCCAAACATCACAGAGAAATCGGACTCGAGCCCCTCGAGGGTGCCGAGATGGTCATCTTTAGGTGGGACAAATGAAGAGTTCAGTCAGAGAGAGAGCAGCACCACCTCTCGAAGGGTATGGGCCTCGGGGGAAGATTTGCTGAGAAGCAACAACTTGACATTTTGATATTTTCCCTTAATGAAAGTCTCTGATTCTGTTAGCAAGACTTTGTGACTTAACCTTGTGTTTTGGGTTCTCCCGAGACCTTTCTTCCATTGGGAGCAAGACTTTTGTGGATGACCCTGGTAACTTGAGCAGATGCACAGTGTAGGCCTCCCTGGATCGTGACCTAGAGCGGGCCCTGTTTCTTTCAGCATTTTGCATTGTAAATCAGAATGGATGGTTCAAGCCCACCTGTGGCTTCACTGGAGGAGGAGGAGGCAGTGTGTTTCCACAAAGATGGACGGCTTTGTTGATGAACCTTTAGAGACAGCAATTCAAAAGAGGGTTCTTGGGCTGGGGCGGTGTGTGTGTGTGTGTGTGTGTGTGTGTGTGTGTGTGTGTGTGTGTGGTGGGAGAAGGGGTGGGGGGAGGCCCAAAGGGGAGCTGATCTCAATGAGTTCAAGAAAAAAGCAAATGTTTTCAAATGGATCGTTGTAGCAATTGTCCAGTACTGCTCGATGTGATTGAACTATAGCGGTATGATGTCTGCCTATGAGTTAAAATGGGTCAGGAAAGGAGAAAGCACAGCAAGGTGACGGGCAGCTTTGGAAATATTGGGGAGTGTTTCCCTCCTTACAGGGTCGCCATGCATCTGATCCACCGGACGGCAGAGTGTGGTTGGGTGTTTTGGTGGGTGTGGAAGGCATGGCAGAAACTTCCCATTGGCTGCTTTACATTGGGGTTAGGAGGCTTGCCTGAGTTCTGTGTGCTAAGATGACAGGCGCTCGTGGCAGTGGTGGTGGTGGTGGTGGGGGGGGAAGTCCCACATAGCTTCTGAGCTTGGTCTTCTCTCCACACCCCGTGTGAAGGGGCCCAGCCTGTGCTCACACCCACTACCTCACCATTCTCATCTGTCCAAAGGGGATGATCGTGTCCGCACTGTCCCCACAATTAGAAAGGTCAGAGAAAATGTCCTAGAGAAAGAGGGCTGAGAAATACAACAGCAGCAACCCCCATAGACATGCTGCTGTCTAGTCAATGTCCACTAGTAGGACTCTGTAGGACAGGGTCGAACCAACTGCCTCTGGTTTTCTGAGACTGTAGCTCCTTATGGGAGGGGAAAACCTCAGCTTCCTCCAAGGGAGAGGCTGGTGCTTTTGAACTGCTGATCTCTGGGGCACAGCCCACCACACTACCCGGTCTCCTGAGAAATATCAAGCAAGAGGCAAATATCAACTCCGAGGAGGGCCACAATTTCACCAAAGTGAGGCTGGAAATAGGTTCACCCTAGGTGGGGAAGGTGGGGAGACCCCCGGTCATGCCACAGAAGGAGCTGCTGTGAGGTGGAGGAAGGCCTCCCTTGAGCACGGTTTTCCTCACTCTGTGTCTGAAATGACCCACCCACTGGCATCCAGTTGAATCTGACTCACAGCAGCAGCACATAGGACACAGCAGGACTGCCCCTGGGGGGTTCTGAGGCTGTAAAATTGCTCATGGGAGCAGAGAGCGCTGCTTTCCCTGATGAAACTGTTGCATTTGAACTCAGGACCTTGTGGTGAGCAGTTCAAAGAGTAAATCCCACTGGGAAATACTGAACCCCTTTCAAATTCTCCACACTTGCCTCTGGGCCTTTGTACATGCGGTTCCCTCTGGTCAAACGCCTGCTCCTTTAGAAACCACCCCAAGTCTCTGGAAGCCTCCCTGGGCTCATCCACACTGACTTATGTGCTCCTTGGACTCTGCCCCTATTGTCCCAGATACACACGTTCCCATGACAGCAGTGGTTCTCAACCTGTGGGTCGCGACCCCTTTGCGGGGTGAGTGACCCTTTCACGGGGATCACCTAACACCATCGAAAAACACATAAGTACTTCTCAATATATGATTACATACCGCTTTGTGATTAATCACTCTGCTTTAATTATGTTTAACTGTGTTCAATTTGTAACAATGAAAATACATCCTGCATATAAGATTTTACATGATGATTCATCACAGCAGCAGAATTGCAGTTACAAAGTAGCAATGTTGATCCTTGGGGGTCACCCCAACGTGAGGAACTGTAATGAGAGGGTCGAGGCATTAGGAAGGTCAAGAACCACTGTCCTAAAGTATGCACACTACTTTGTGGTTTTTAGCAAATGTATGTAGCCATGTGACCACCACCGCACTGGAGATGTGGCAATCCCTCCAGTTCCCAAGATGTGGAATTTTTGCGTCATCCACAGGTTTCCTCATGCCCCTCTGTTGTTAATCTCCTCCCCAGGTCCCTTGCCAACCACTGTCAAAGCAATCACTAGCCTTTTCTCTGTCCCTGAAATCTTTCAGTACGTAACCTTTTGTATGTCTTTTGTTTAGTGTAATAGGGTCACAATGAGTTGCAGTTGACTCGATGGCGGTGAGTTTGTTTTTGATTTGGGGTGTAATAGGCAGAATGATAGCCTCCAAAATATATCCATGTCTGAATCCCTCTAACCTGTGAATAGCTTACCTTCCAGGACAAAAGGACTTTGGGATTAAGGTAGGGGACCTTGGCCAGCTAGGTGAGCCCAACATAATCACAGGAGTCCTTAGAAGAGGGAGGCAGGAAGGCAGAGGCACGGCAAGATAAGTGATAATGGGGCTAACCATCGGAGACAGCCACACTGCTGGCTCTGGAGCAAGGGGTCACGAGGCAAGGACTACAGGCATCTCTAGGAATGTAGAGGTAGGTTTTCCTTTCGAGCTTCCAGAAGGAGGCAGTCCTGGCACTTGGTTTCAGTCCACTGAGTTAGTTATTAAATTCTGTTATAATAGAAATACGAGTGGTTGGCTTTAACAAACAGAGATTTATTTTTCTTCATTTAGGAGGCTAGCAGTCTGAATTCGGGGTGCTGCTTTTAGGGGAAACCTCTCTCTGTTGGTTCTGGAAGAAGGTCTTTGTCTCATCAGCTCCTGTTTCTTGCTTCTTGGATATCCCCATGTGGCTTGGCAGCAATCTTCCCACAGGTCTCGGGAGCTGTCAGGGCAGGTACCCTGGGTCTAAAGGATGTGCTCCTGATCTTGTGTCTTGATGGTACTGAGGCTGTACCTTCTCGTTCCTTCCTTCTCTTATAGGATAAAAGGTGATACAGGCTATGCTATAGAGAAATTTCTCTTACATTAGATCAGGGCTGTGGTCTGAATAAAGGTCTTATAGCCCCCCTCCCAATTTTTTTACAACTGATTGGCTGAACCCATCAGAGCATGTAATGGGATAATAACATCATTACACAACTGATAAACTACATCATTACATGACTGCCGACTGCTGCAAATCATGGTCCAGTGAAGTGGACACATATTTGGGGTTGGGGTTGCATAATTCAATCCATGACACTCACCGAGAATCACTTTGGACTCATGCTCTTCAAAACTCTAAGATAATAAAATTATGTTGTTTTGAGCCCTAGCCTTGTTGCCATGTGTAGCTGTAGGAAACCAGTACATCCTACTGAAGATTCATCCATACTGTCGCATGACCAGATGGGTATTATTGAATGGATGACTCATTTGCCAATTGTCTAATGTCTTGTTTCCAAGTTTGACCCGTGTGCATCTGTGAACATTCTTGTATGGACTTCTGGTTACACGGCTCTTAACGTCAAGACCTAGAAGCGAGACTGCTGGGTCATCATGCCGCGTTGTTAGGAACCAGCTCATAGGAAGCCCACCTGCAGATGGACAAACCATGTCTTGATTCTGCACCATCTCCACAGTTGTTTTCATGTTTGAACCCACTGATGCAGTTGCTGAGTCAATCTGTCTGACTGGAGGTCTTCCTCTTTCTTTTTGTTGCTCCACTGCCTTACCAAGCATGATGTCCTTCTCCAGGGCCTGGCCCCGCCTGACGGCCTGTCCAAGTATGTGAGACAAAGTCTCTCTCCCTTTGCCTGTAAGAAGCATCCTGAGTGTATTTCTGCCCCGCCAGATTTGTGTGTTCTTTTGGCAGCTCACGGCCCTTTCACGATTCTTCAGCCCTGTCATTCAAATACTCCGATTCTCTTTTGGTCTTCCATATTCGTGGTCCAACTTTCACATACTGATGAGGCAATTGAAAATGCGCGGCTTGGGTCAGGCACACCTTATTCTTCAGAGGAACCTCCTGGCTTTTCAACACTTTAAGCGGTCCTGTGCAGCACATTTACCCAATTCAGTGACTCTCTTGATCTCCCGACTGCTGCTGCCATGAACATCGAGTGTGGATCCCAGCAAGATGAAATCCTCGACGACTTCAATCTTTTATCCATTTGTCATGATGTCACCTATTGGTCCAGGGATAAGGACTTGGGGTGTCTTTATATTGAGTTCTAATCCACACTGAAGGCTTCAGGCCTTGATCTTCATCACCAAGGGCTTCAGATCCTTCTCACTTTAAGCAGGCCAAGTCATGTCATCTCAGATGGTAAATTATAGTAAGTATCTAGTGATTGCTTCAGCAGCACATATACTAACATTGGAATGATACAGAGAAAATTAGCATGGCCCCGGCGCAAGGATGACACACATATTTTTGGAAAAAAAAGAAAAAAAAGTATACATTTGGTTTTATATGTGATCACTAAAATGTTGTGAAAGTCACTGTTGTACCAGTCAACTCTGACTCATTGTGACGCTAAATCCAACAGAACAAAACACTGCCTGGTCCTGTGCCCTGCTCAAATCCTGACTCTGTTTGAGCCCTTTGTTTGCAACCACTGAGTCAACTATATCCTTCTCCAGTGATTGGTCCTTTCTGTAGAGTCGCCGCTGGTCCTGTGACTTCCTCAGGGTGGTGGCCACCAGTGGGTCATTTGAGTGCCTGCCACCCAGGGGCTCATCTATCAGGACTGCCTCGAACAATATTCTGTCATCAGTAGGGCCCTGGAGGGCTAATTTCTGGAAGGAAATCACACCAGGTCTTTTCGTTGCTCTTCGCCGGGTGAGTCCACACAAAGCTCCCCATGCCTGCATCCTCACAAGCCGACAGATGGGTGGTGGGTTTTGGTCTCCCAAATCCACATTGAACCTATTGCCTTTGAGCCAGTTCTGACTTTTGGCTACAAGGAGAACTGCTCCCCAGTCCCCAAGGATTCTCAAGGCGGAATCGTTGGGAAGCGCATCCCACATCTTCCACCCGCCCAGCAGCCAGCGGGTTTGAACTGCTGACCTTCTGGTTAGCAGCCATCACATAGCCATTGCACCTCTTGGTTCTGAGTCCCAAGGGGGGGGCCTGCTCATGCCTCGACTGTGTCCCGTAAATAGGCTCCTGTCTTCATTATTCAACTCCGGCACCTCTCCCTCCACCCCCACTTGGCTGTGACGCTGGATGATTCTGAAGAGGCAGGTGGGGAGTAGAGAGGAGGGGTGGACCCTCCTGGAGAGCTCGTGCTCACAGGAATGCTTTGAGACAGTAGCTGCCTCCTTCCTTCCCTTGGCACCGATTCAGAAAATGAGCCTCACCGAAGCTCCGCCGCCCCGCCCTGAGCCGCAGAGCTGGCGTGGACTGCAGCTGGCCATTGCCCCTTGCTGCCCAGCCATCGCTGAGAAAAAAAAAAAACAAAACTCCTTCATTTCTGAGTTCGGTGGGCTGGTATGGGGGGGGGGGGCGGGGTGCCCAGCGGGTGGGCAGGACTCGAGATCTGCGGGGGAGTCTGTTCTGATTTCGCAAAAATACTTCTTGGTCAGGGCCCCGGTGTGCCTGCCTGGCCACGTGGTCAGGCTTTGCTAAGCTTCCAAAGATCCTTTGGCTCCAGGGGCTTTAAAGGCTCTGAGCAGTCTCTATCAGTTGGGATTTCTCTTCCTTCCAGAGAGAATCCTGTTTGGGTTTTACTGGCTTATCCCTTCCCAGAGTGGCCCCAGTTCCCTTACCTGTCACTCACGCTACTTCCTGTCACCAGATATCTCCCTGGGGATCCATTCATCAGCCCCAAGTGTGGCTCCCCAACCCTTCTCGACCATCACGCTCTCCACACCCGCGGGTTTCTCCAAGAAGTGCAGCGTGCAGCAGCAAACACTTCAGGGATGCAAGAATTCCAAGATCTTGTTGGGATTCCAGATGTGGAGCATGCACCCCTCCTAGCCCCGTAGTTGTAAGCCTTTTCAGAGGGGCCCCTGAAAAACCAGGGCATCGTGGTGGAGCTGGTCCCGGGAGGAGATCGGCCCGTAGCAGGGAAATCAGAAGGCATGAAGTCCTTCCTCCCTGTCCTCCGTCCTCCTCCTGCTCCGCAAAAGGACCCTGCTCTCCGGGTGTCTTGCCCGCTTGCTTGCCAGCTGGTCATTCGGCTTCTTGTCTCTTGTTTGTTCATCCTGGGCCCTGTCTGTGCCAAGCCGGAGGCAAGCAGAGGCTGGGCCCGCCCTGTCTGCCCAGCTGCCCGGGCAGCACCGCACACTGCCCTGCGTCAGCAGAAAGAGTATCCCTGCTGTTGGCATTCTAGAGCGCCCTCTCCCCCACAGCTCCGCCTGCAAGGTCCCTGCTCTGGCCCTGCCAAGCCCTGCCCACCAAGCTGAGCGAGCCGTGAGCGAGCAAACGTCCGCTCTGCTGGCCAGCGGTGCTCCAGGAATCCTGAAATGCGGCCCCGCAGCCTGGAGATGATTTCACGGGAAGAGTTCCGGGTTGGTCCAGCTTGCCTCCACCTCCTTCCCAGACTTGCCAAGGATGACGTCTGCAAACCCCTCCCAGCGCCCAAAATACCAGCCCTGCCTCCCCTCGAGGGCCAGAAAATGCTTAGCACATTAGCACGTTCAGCTGCCACCGGTGCCGTCATTTCTTTCGGAGGCTGGGGCGGCACACAGATTTCATGCTGGTAGTCTTCCCAGCGCCTCGCTATTTTGACAACACCGAGCAGCTAGCTCGTTTCCAGGAAGCAGCCTTGCCGCTGCGATGGATGTGCCAGGGGACCTGGGCCTGGGCTGGGTGGGCAGCCTGCAGGGCAGTGGGACCCGCGGTAGAATGAAGGACCTTGAGAGGGGCCCGCCCCCGTCTGCAGGGGCTGCGTTTGCCTTTGATGGGCCGAGCTGGCTGGCCTTCCTTTTTGCCGTCTGGGGCTTACTCTGATCGGATGCCGCGCCTTTCCAGTGGCTTTATGGCAGCTTCTGATGAGAGGAGGCTTGAGCTTCCCAGATTGCTCGAGGCAGCAGGAGCCGGTAAAGCAGCTCAGGTCCATCTCTGGTTAGGGGTTGGGCCTGCTGGAGCAAGGCCCCTCCACAGCCCCCGAGCACCCCCCAAACCAACCAACCCCACTGCCATTGATGAGGACTCACACAGCCCTATAAGGAAGTGTGGCACGGCCCCTGCGGGCTTCTGAGAGGCTGGTGGTTTCAAAACGCTCATCTTGTAGTCTGCAGTTCAAATCATCACCCACGACGCCACCAGGGTAGTCTGTTTAAATCCAGTGCTCTTATCTGCAAAGGGGGACTAGTACGACCTGCCTGTCTCACCCCAAACCAAGCCTGCTGTCATCCAGTCAGTTCTGCCGCAGGGTGGGGAGTCCCTCAGTGTCTCAGAGTAGACCCGTTGTGTCGCCTTTTCGCAGCTGTCATCTGTATAGCTCCAGACAGCCAGGCCTTTCTTCAGAGGCCCCACTGGTGGGTGGGTTTGAACCAAGAACATGTATACTCATAGTGCATTACTCACCATTTGTGCCCCCCAAGGATCTGGGTTAACTCGGGAGAGACAACTGTGTGAAAGCGTATCATAAACATCTGGGTAAACTGGCAAACATCTGGGTACCCACAAACTCCTGCAGGGGATGGCCTTTGACTGTCTCTGCTGGTCAGCTGTGTCGGACTGGGAAAAACTTCCAGGGAAGTGTCTGATTGCTCTCCCTGCATGGTCGTGGTAGTAAAGAAAAGACAGGTTATAATGTTTGTGGTATGAGGGGCAGGAGGCTTTTGAGGCTGGGCGCCCGGGCCCAGGGTGGGACAGGCGATGTCGCTTGCGGAGCCTGCCTACGTAAGTTCTCAGATGAAGAGGTAGGTGGGCTGTGGGGGGAGGGACCCGTTTTCTATGCCCATTCTTAGATTTGGTGGAGGTCTTGCCCGCCCAGAGTGAGTTTTATCTGTGCTTCTCGCCAAGTAGCCCCTGGTGAGTAGAATTCCTTGACATGAGTTTTTGACACCGCTCCCCCCCCCCCCCCCGCCCCATGCAGAAAGAGAGGCTCAGAGAGGGACAGGCTCTCGTCTGAGATGGTACAGCGAGGAGGTGGCATGGCGGGAACCAGCACCTACATATCAACACGACCAACCCTGGATGCCCACTGGTGCCCACATCCCAATCAGGACCTCTGGAATGGAAGCCCCAAAGACCCCCCCACCCCCCCGACTGGTTCCCTGCAGGAGTTGCCCTTTAGACCCCTCCCTCTCTGGCTCTGGATTGAAGTAGCCAGCTGTTTGTTGTTTGTTTGTGTGTTTTTTTTTCCCTTCCTTTCCAGAATAGGCAGCATCTCTGAAAACGCTGGCTTGGATTTCCAGACTGACACTCTTAAACACTACCTCATCCTAAAAGTAAATGGCAAACTATTTTCACACACTATTAAAATTTTAATTTGGAAACCGCCTGTCCTTGGAATGCAGAATCTTCCAGGCATTTTATATCCTGTGCGCTGAGCTAGTTCTTTGCACCTTCTCGCCAGTCTCGCTTGTGGAAAGAAACGCAGCCAGGGCTGGTGGGTCCGATGGTGACTTGTTCTGTGTGAGTTCAGATGTTTTCTGCCCCCTTTCTTCCCTGCTTGGCCCCGCCTCCCTCACAAGGCAGAACATTCTGATGCTGCTGAGTAGAAAGATTCATGTAACGTTACCCAAGAGAGCTACAAGGAGCTCTGGTGGCATCATGGTCCAGCATTTTCTTTCCTGTTAACCAAAAGGTTGGTGGTTCAAACCCATCAGCTGCTCCAGAGGAAAGCTGTGGCCGCCTGCTTCCTTTTAGGTGCACAGCGTTGGAAACGCAATGGGGGCGCCTCCTCTGCCCTGTAGGTTCTCTATAGGGCCGAGTCAGAATCCATGTGACTCAATGTTTTTGGTTTCAGCCTTTGGTAAACTGAGTGCAAATCAGAGAGTCCTAAGTAAAGTTCACCCCGTTTCTGCTATCCGCTAACCCTGACCTCTCTTCCATATCCGATCTTCCCCTTGCAGACCTCCCTTCTGGCTGGGACCCTCCCTTTTTCTGATTTCCCTCTCCATTTCTGCCCTTCATCCATCTCCATGCTGAGCCTGGCAGGGGGCTGGGAGTGAGGGTGGGGAGTAAGGCCAGCGTTTCCTAGATCGCCTGGTGTTTTTCAAAAGGAGAAAGCTGGAGTTCTTTGTGTCCTAGGTGTTCAAACTGTGATTCTGGGGGTGTTGTGTGCTGTTGAGGCAGTGCTGGACACAGCGATCCTCTGTAACTGTATGAAACTACAGCTGTGACGTGTCCTTGGCTATTAAATCTTCACTGGAGTAGGTCACCATATCTTTTTTCTGCAAAATGGGCAGGGTGGGCTCAGATTCACAGTCAAAATGCTTAATCATGGCACCACCAGGGCAGCTGTCAGTCAAAACCTGCCACGGATAAAAGTTATGCTGAAGTGTGATAAACCAGATGGTGCCCGGCTATCAAGAAAAGTAGCACCTGGGCTCTTAAAAATGTGTCTTCGAACAAGCAGCCAGGTAAGGGAGACATCAACCAAGTCCCCGTAGAAGAAGCGCACTAGTCTGTTTGATCCAAGGATTATAAATAATAAAATGAAAATCAGAAGGAAGGGCCAGTACAAAGCTTACAATTTGAACACCCAGTTTGCAGAAGGCTATGGATGACATTTGGAGGGTCCCACGTGATCAGCCCCCAGTGAGTCCCCGCTGACCCTAGTCTAGGATATGAAGGAACCTGGCTACCAGAGAATATGGTGAAGTCGATGATGGCCAACAGCATTAAGTTGATCTTCTTTTGATCCATTTTAAGATTGTTTCCATTTTTAAAATGTTCTGCTTTCTTTTTGATTCAGGATTTTCTATATAGTTTTGTGGGTGAATCTATAGAGATGGTCATTTGAATGATTACTTGGATCATGGTAGGAGTTTGGGGGGAGTGGGGGTGAATACAATAATGCAGGGGTCCTCAAACTATGGCCCGTGGGCCATATGTGGCCCACCGAGGACATTTATCCAGTCCGCTGGGTGTTTTTACCACTGCTGCTGTCCTGCTGAGCAGCTGGCTCATCTCAGGTCCCTCAGTGAATTTGTCCCTAAGTTTCTTTTTTTAACTATAGTCTGGCCCTTCAACGGTCTGAGGACAGTGAACTGGCCCCCTGTTTTAAAAGTTTGAGGACCCCTTTAATAATGGGTCAGAGATGCAAATGCTCTGAAATGGATTGTGGTGATGATTGCACCGCTCTCTTGACTGTGCTTGAACCATCACATTGTATGATAGGTGAGTCATACGCCAATAGAACTATTAAATATATACACACTTTCAAAAAATTTATGCCGGCATCAATATCACATATTTTTCCTCATGGACCCAACCACAATGGTGAGACTTCTATTGAACCTCTGCCTACATAACCAATCCCAGTGCCAGACACTTTCTTTCTGGGGGGCGGGGGGCATCACTGCCCTGGTGGGAGTAGGAAGCCCAGCCTTGCTCCTGGAGAGCTGCTGCTGGATTTGAACCATCAACCCTGTGGGCCGCAGTTGCCCGACACTTTCACGGGGCAAATCTGTCCAATCCTCGCAGTGCTCCTGAAAGGCAGCAATTTTAATCCTTACGTTCATCCCCCATCTTTCTCTTATAAGGAGCTTGCTCAAGGATTGGAGGTTAGTAAATAAGGCAATCACAGAATTACCAAATGACACAAGTTATTTGGAGACTGTGTCCCAGATTGGTTAAGTGTTTGCTTCCTGCTCCCTCATTGGATAGCTAAATTGTGGATCTGCTTTGACATTCGTAATGGGTGAGGGGGTGGGGGCTTCTGAATTGCCCAAGGTCAGAGAGAACTTACCTCCTTGGCTCTTTAATTTGGCAAGCCCTCCCTTAGGCCATGCTAGAAATAAACCTGGGAACAGCTTTCTGAAGGACTGTCCTGTCCTGAGGGACTTGGGGGAGGAGGTGGGGAGAGGGTTCCAGGGCAGGGAAAGAATTAGTACTGTAGTTACTTCCTGATTTTGCTGCACCTCAGCAAATATTTAAACCCTGGGCATTAAGGGAGCTAAAAAGATAGGCTAGAGGGCTGAGCCCCAGTGGCGTAGTGGTTGTGCACGGGACTGCAGCCCACTGGGACGGAGGTTCAATTCCAGCAGTGGGGCTGGGCCTCCTACTCCCACCACCGGAGAGCAGTGATGCCCCCCCCCCCCAAAAAAAAAGAGATAGGCTAGACTATTCTTTACCTTCCAGGAACTCACAATTTAATATTTTATTGTTGAAAACACGCGAAGCAGAACACGTACCTGTTAAACAATTCTCTGTGGACAACTCAGGAACATTGATTGCATTCTTCAAGTTGGGTGACCATCCGCACCCTCTTCTGAATTGCCCCTCCCCAGGAACAGGCACTCACTGCCCCTGAAGCTTCTTATTTAACCTTTCGAGTTGCTCTTGTCCATTTGATCCCATAGAGATAGTCTGCAAAAGAACACAGTGCTCTTGGTAGATGTTCTTTATGATTGAAAAATAATAATTTTACTTCTTTTTCTGGGAGCCCATCATTCAGAGGAGACAAAGTTAACCCAGTATAAATTAGGTAAGCAAAGTGTTAAGAGCAAGTGGGACAGGGAGAGGAGAATGCTGGGAACAGAAGACACACGACGACGCCCTTTCAAATCCCAGCAGTCCCACTTTCAGGAGTGAATGATTGCTACAGACAAAGTAAATTGTCAAGTGGAAGGGCGGAGAAAGGAGGATGGGCACAGTGGCTGCACCCGTGGGCTCAGGTACAGGAACAGTGGGGGTGGCACACGGCCGGGCATTGTTTCCTTCTGTTTTACCATAGGGTTGTTAGGGGTCAAAGCCGACTTCACGGCCGGTCCCTAACAACATAGTGAGGCCCCAAATAATTGTTATAGTGCATGGTAAGACCTGCAGAAACCAGAACCTGTGTGAGCCAGAAACCTGCCAGATGGAAATGAACTCCACACGTGTTAAAGCTACACCTTGTCAGAGGCAGAAACTTGTGAGCTCCAGAAAAACAGCAGCTCCGGCTTTCACAGGTTTCACTGTACCATGTTTCTCTGCAGTTTCCTGGAACACCTTGGCTATGGCCATGGTGTGCAAGTTCGATTCCTTTCAAGGAAGCTTTTGTTGACTTGGGGTGAGTGCGGAAGCCATCGTCGTGGATGGGGTCCCTCATGACTCATTGCTTTAACCGCCCCCCTTCCCCCCCTCCCCCGCCCCCGCCCCCGTGCCTGGCTCAGGGAACTCTCTGAAACCTCTCTTGAGGGACTTGACTCTCTAACCAGAGAGTTGGGTTGGCAGTCAAGCACATCAGCCATTTGCACCACACAGGGACTTATTGTTCTTATTTTGGGGGGGGCATCACTGCCCTCTGGTGGTTGTGGGAGTTACCCAGCCCTGCTCCTGAGTGCCGCCGCACTCAACCACTTATGCTAGCCCCGACTTATTGTTCTTATAGACAGATCAGCGGTTCTCAACCTTCCTAATGCCGGGAACCTTTCATACCCCCCACCCCAACCATCAAATTATATTGCTACTTCATCACCGTCACTTTTTACTGTTAAAAAAATGAATTGGGTGACCCCTGTGAAAGGGTTGTTTGGACCCCCCCCCCCTTCCAAGAGGTCATGAGCCACAGGTTGAGACCCTCTGATATAGATGTTCCATATCTATCTATCTATCTATCTATCTATCTATCTATCTATCTATCTATCTATCTATCTATCTATCTATCTATCTACAGGTTGAGACCCTCTGATATAGATGTTCTAGTTCTATCTATCTATCTATCTATCTATCTATCTATCTATCTATCTATCCATCCATCCACCCACCCACCCAACCAGGCCACCAGCACCTTTCATTGACAGACATTATACTCTTGTTCTTGTTGTTAGGCGGTCCCAGCTGAATCAGGAAGCGTTTTCTTCGTCCTCGGTGATAGCCCATCAAGGCGGCTTCCACGAGAGGCTCAGCTGCCTGAGAATTTAGAAGCATCCCACCATCCAGGTCAAAAGGGCTCTTTCATTTTGTATAGAAAAAGGCCCCGGCTCACAAAAAGACTTCTCTGCTGTTTCCCTCAGTGGCCAACTTGAATAGCTTAGGCTTCTAACAGGAAGGTTAGAAGGTTGGCAGTTCGAATCCGCAAGGTACCCTGTGGTCGAAGGATGTGGCCACCCACTTCCTGTAAGAAAGATGACCTGTAGAGAGTGTCGCCTTGGAAGCCTCAATGAAGTTGCCCTTTGTTGTGGTGTTGCTATGAGTGGCATCCACTTGGTGGCAATGGGCGTGGTGTTTTGGTTTGGCCAGCTGGCCCCCACAGACATGGAACACTTAGGTACTGGACAGAGCAAGGGAAGAGGTGGTTTTGGGGGGAGAGATGAGATTTCTGACATTCTGACTTCTTGCCCCCGCCTTTTCCATGATCGTGCCCATGGGCCTACTTATTTTGTACCAAAGTCGCAGCAACCTAGATTTATCTGAGGACCAAAAAGGAGCTCTTGGTTAGTGGGACAAAAGGACTCAGTAGAAACAGATCCAGTCACCTTCGAGGCACCCCTCCTCATTCCCACCCCACGCCCCCACCCCCCTTGTGCTAGACCAGAGCTGTGGTACTTTCTCACTTCCCCTCCCCCTATGTTCTCCACTTCCTGCCTTGGTATTGAAAAAACAAAGCAAAAACAAAAGAAACCAACGACACAACCTCCAACCCCTCCCCCAACACTCATCAATTGCAATGAAAGAAGGCCTTGTGCTTAAATCATCACATGAAAAGGGGAAAAAAAAGTGGGGTGTGGAGGGGGTGGGGCTCACCCTCATATCAATGAGAAAGGGTCCTGGCTTGGGCCACTCTCTTTATTTACATGAGAGATTTTGTGGCTTGTTGCTGTTTTTGTTGTTGTTTGCTTCTTGTGGGATGGAATCCAATATCCCTACATTCACGCACCGCCTTGCCTTTGCTGTCGCTCCTCCTAGGGTAATTATAGGTTGGCATAATGTACCTATTGTTCTCCTCCACAAAGCAGTACTGTCACAGAGGGAGGGGATGGGGCCAGGCAGGGGTGCCGTGTGCATCTGGAAGGGGGAATCGTTGTCTGTGCGCCTGTGAGAGTGTGTCCTGGACAGTGATGCTGCCTCTCCGTTCTGTGGACTCTCTCTCCACTCATTCTCCACTTCCCTCTCTGTGCGCTCTCATTTTGGTCTCCGCAGTGCCTAGCGTGGGCGTCTCTGTGCGCTTCCTTTCAAGGTTGTCACCCTGTGCTGGACAGTCAGTGACTTCAACTTCAATGGATGCCGAGCGAAATTCTTCAGTGAAGCCATTTGTTTGGGAATGACAAAAGGTTGACTATGATAAGCCACAGTGTTTTTATTTATTTATTTATTATTTTTGGTGGGGGGCATCACTGCCCTCTGGTGGGAGTGGGAGGCCCAGCCTTGCTCCTGGAGAGATGCTGCTGGATTTGAACTGCCAAGTCAGTGGCCCACAGTCCCACACACAACCACTTCGTCACCGGGGCTCAGCCCCAGTGTTTTTATTTTGCATACCTATTCTGTTTGGTGTGCTCTCAGTTATTTTCTTCTCTGTCATGTTCTTAGGGAAGCTTTCGTTCTTCAGGAAATTTCTTTGGACCTGGGTGTTGTTCACGCATTTGTGCCCGTCTTTCCATGTGGACCATGAGTCTACTGCTCTGGTGACATTGGGAGGAGACCGTGAGGGTGGGAGGGCTGGTAATGTGAGGGCAATGGTCTTTGTTGAGTTGCTGGAAAGGAATGATAGAAACCACAACACAGGAAGAAGAAGAAAAGAGAAGGAAGAGGAGAGAAGGAAATGAGTGAAAGAGAGGAAGAGAGAAAGAAAACAAGTGTAAGAAAAAAGAAGGGGCTGAGCCCCTGTGGTGGTAGTGGTTGTGCTCGGGACTGCGGCCCACTGGGATGGAGGTTCAATTCCAGCAGCGGCTCCACAGGAGCAAAGGCTGGGCCTCCTACTCCCACCACCAGAGGGCAGTGGTGCCCCCCCAAAAAAAAAGAAAAGAAAGAAGATAGAAAAAAGTGGCAGTTTAAGAAAACAAGAAAGAAAAAGGAGAGCTGTCATTTGAAAAAAAGAGGAAAAGGAGACAGAAATCAGGAGAGATAGGGAGGAGGGAGGAAGAGAGAGAGAGAGAGAGAGAGAGAGAGAGAGAGAGAGAGCAGAAGGAATAGGCTCTATTTGGTTCTATTCTTCCCTTGGTCTAGGAACTCAGAGCAAACAGGGTCTGACTGGGTTACTGGGTCTTGTGAGCTCTGATTTGGGCATGCGACATGCCTGGGATATTGAACTTCGGGGATCCTGGATCAAGCACTAAGCTTGGCTGCCGGGCCACTGGGCTGCACATGTCCTATTGCCCACATTGCAGTGGAGAGGAGGGGCAGCACTGGGTGGGGCTCAGTTTAACCAGCCCCCGGAAGATAGCGAGCTTGAGCTGTGGTGTCAGATGAGAAAGCTGTTCAGGAAGAAGGCTGTGAGCGGTGTAGTAAGTGAATTGGGATGTTCCGATCCCAAGGATTGGGTTCACCCAGAGGACAGTGGGGCTGTTCAACTGCTTTCCACACACAGCAGATGAGATCCTCTATAGGACTTTTGTTTGGGTGAAGGAGTGGGACTTGGGGCCGGAGCTGCCTGGGCAAGAAACAAGGCAAAGGGAGCCCCATAGCACTCTTGGCTCAGTCTTCTTACACAGAGGACCCCGCCTCCATTCCAAATAGGGTGTTTTGGGTTTTTTTGGCATAGATATACATATATATAATCTTTTATTTATTTAACTTGCTTATGATCTCCATATGGAGCCCTGGTGTGTAGCGGTTTCTCACTGGGCTGCCATCTGCACGGTTGGCCATTCAGAAGCTCCAGGAGCTCTGCAGGAGAGAGACGACGCTTTCTTCCACCCTGTGAACAGCTTCAGTCCGGGAAACCCACAGGGACCCTGTGAGTCCTCATGGGCTCAGGGACAGTGAGTGTGATCTCCGTATCACAGCCTAGCAAAATAATAGAACGACGTTTAGACATCATTTCATTGTGCTTCGGGTGAAAGTGCATGCAGCACATTGGTCCATAATTCACACACAACTTGTTCCGTGGCATCGGTTGGGTTGAAATGCACGCCGTGTTTCCGCATCCTCCCCATGTCCTCCCTGGGGGTCCTGTTTCCTTTTGTTTGCTTCCTGCCCCTTCAGATCCTCTCATGTTTGGTTTGGGGCAAGTAGAACCCTCTGCATCTTGTATCATTCGATAGGCCTATTGCTGGTTTGGCTGCCCAGGGAGGTTTGGGGGTGTCTTCGTTGTCAAGGTAGGTCAATCTCTTTCTCCAGTTGGTTCCTCCAGTCTCTTCCAGACCAGTTATAAATCTAGCCTTTAATCATTTATGTCTAATCTGAATTCTGCTCCACATGTTCGAACCCATTCTAGCTGTGTCTCAAGTTAGAGAAGGCTGTGGTTCATGTGGGCCATTAATCCTTGTCCTCCTGGAGTCTCTTCATTGTACTCACCAGACTAGGGGAGAGAACAGGACCTGTATAAACTATGTTTTGCCAATTCACTTAGCTGTCCCCTGAGACGACGATTCTTAGAGTTCAAATGGAATAGTTAGGAACCCCTATCAAAGACATTTCTATTAATCGTGCCCCTTATGTCCTCTATTATTTTCATGTAGCCTTTACAAGCAGCTATACCTCGATCTGTTTATGAGTGTACTCCTGAAGGGCCAATGCTGCATACATATCGACCTATATTGGGAGTTCTGCTGGCACAGTGGCTACTTGTTGGGCTGTTAACGGGCAAGGTGAGTAGTTCAAAGCCACCAGCCGCTCTGGGGAGAAAGACAAGGCTCACCGTTCCCACAGAGTCGCTTGTGGAAGCTCACAGGGGCTGTTCCACCCTGCCCTGTAGCGTGCTATGAGTCAGCATCCACTCTGTGGCCGTGAGTTTGGGGTTTTTTTGGTTTATTTACCCACCAATGTCTTCACAAACAACGTTGGCTATGACTGCTCTTGTGGGGTTGTATATGACACAGCCTTTACGACACATCCAAAAAAGCTAAACCCACTGGCATCGAGAGGGGGCCATCTCACAGCAGCCCTTGTGGGATTTGAGGCCTGTATGGGATTTGAATCTGTATGGGAGCAGACAGCCTCCTCCCCTCTCCCTTCGGTTCTCAGCCCAGCGCTCACCCAACAGTGCTGCCCGGGTTCCCGGCATTGACCCTCATGCCCTCTGTTCTGCAGCAGCCCCCCTTGCCTGCCTGTGCTTTGTTCATATCGTGCTGGCTTCTTCAGATTGTCTGCTGCCTTCCCTCCGTGAT